>CM037852.1:237508987-237734961 GCA_021234595.1 Delia radicum
TGTTATTGATTATGTGTATTTTTTGGATCAGAGATTTCAGTTTGTGAAATTGGCAAAAGTGTGAAGATGTCTCGTAATTGGTGAGAAAAAGGTTTATATGCATAGTTTATTGTTGCTGCAATTCTATGTTTTTTTAATTATAATAGTTGTAAAAACGATTACGTAGCAAAAGTAAATGTGAAAAACAAAATTATATGTGATTTTAGTTGATGTATTTGCTGACGTACTACATGTAGTACGTTCGGCATTAGTGTGCAGAAATGGTGAAAACAAATACTATGTGGCAAGCAATAATCCGTGGAAAGCCTATAAGATATGGCTATCAATTTTAGGTTAGAGCAACTTATAAATGCTACAGTATTTGGTTTGAGCCGTACCAGGGTGAAGGGACTTTCCCAAATAATACCTACAATGAAATGGGACTTGGTCCAAGCTTAGTCTTAACGTATTGCGACATATTATCACAAAGCCAACCCGACATTGCTCACCGATTGTGTTTCGATAATTTATTTACAACTATAAACTTAGTGGCTGAGTTAGAAAAACGAAACATGAAAGGCACTGGAACAATTCGTTGGTCTCGAAAAGAGAAAAAGTATATATGTATATCAACAACCCCGCCTTATTCATGAATATAATCGCTACATGGGTGGCGTTGATCGAGCAGATGAAAATATCAGCCTGTACCGTGTATCTATTCGGCGTAAAAAATGGTATTTCCCAATATTCACACACCTCATTGATCTTACAGAGCACAATGCGTGGTAACTGCATAGATATATGGGAGGTAAAATAGACCATTTATCTTTTCGTCAGCGCATTGTCACATTGCTAATATCGGTCTATGGGAAACCCTCAGCAACGCTTCCATCAGGATCATCATGTGAGATCAGATTTGATCGAAAAGATCATTTACTTACTGAGAACACGCGTTAAGCCGATGGAAAATGTAAACAGCTACGTTGTAATCATTGCCACAATAAGACCACTACACGCTGCGCTAGATGTGATGTGCCGCTCCATGTAAAGTGTAATGTGGAGTACCACACCACCATATAATTTTTTATTAAATTTGTTTTTCCTTACTTATGTACAGAAAAGTTACTGAATAATAAGCGACTTGAATTTAATCACAAGAAAATATTGTCTTTTGCTTCCATATGTGCCGAACGTACTACATGTAGTACAGACTCAAAATCCAAGTTAAAAAATATTTTTTTTTATTCTCTCTTCAGTTTTGTAATATAATCTGCACTAGTATGCCCTAGTATTGCACTAGTATGCCCGTCGGCATATCTGGGTTAATATCACTTAAAACAAATTTTTTTGAAGAACGAAACTACTTGAATGTTTTCGGACATGTTTCAAAATCTTTTCATTTGGTAGCCCATTTGTCTAAAATTTCCCTGAAATAATTCAAAATAAGCCGAAAAACAAAAAATGGCCTAATTTTGACTTCACATTTTAGCCCTAAAACATGAATACGTGTCTCTTATATTTTTTTAACACAAATTTATCCAAATTTCGTTTAGGTCGGAAAGTAGATATCGCGAAACTCCCCTTATAAGTAGGAATTAACCTGTACAAAACATATTTTCTCTTCAATTGATACGTTAAATTCAAATAGAATCTCTTAAACAAGTTATAAGTTTTTAATATCTCGTAAGCCGCAAATTTAAGTAAAAAATTATGCTTTATTCAACACCACAGATTTTGCTAAATATTTTTTGGATAACACAAGAGAAGGGAGTAAATTTATATATATATTCATATTTTAACGTGGCCAATAGTGGTTTATTATCGTAAAAACATCCTATTATTGTGCCATAGTATTAGCAAAACAAAAATAATCCCAATTTTAAATAAAGGGTGTTTTATACAGGTATATAACTTTAAGTTGGCAACACTTTCTTAACTGGTGTCCATTTTGTCAGCTGTCAAGTGATTTATGTTTAGTTTGATTTGGCATTTCTACATGAATAGACTGGCGCCTAAACGACGCTTCCAAATTGTGCAAATTTATTTGGAAAATCATGGTTCTGTTCGAAGAACGCGAATTTTTGCGAATTTTGTTTAGCGAGAAAGCTCACTTTTGGTTTAATGGATACGTCAATAAACAAAACTGCCGCATTTAGAGTGATGACAATCCTCAAGTGTATATTGAGACACCGTTACATCCAGAAAAACTGACTGCTTGGTGTACTTTATGAGCTTTATCATTGGTCCGTACTTCTTTAAAAACGATGCTGGTCAGAACGTGACAGTCAATGGTGACCGCTATATAGCCATGATTACTGACTCTTTCTTTCATCAATTGAACAACCATGATGTGCAGGAGCAGTGGTTTAACAAGACGGCGCAACATGTTGCACAGCTCGTGTCACAATTGATTTATGGAAGGAATCTTTTGGTAACCGCATATTTTCATGTTTCGTACTATTTTCTGTGGGGATATGTGAAGTCGCTAGTCTACGCGATAAGCCCGAAACGATTGACCACTTTAAGGACAACACTCGCCGCTTTTTTTTTTTTTTTAACCAATACTTAGGGGATGCCACTAATCATGCAGTGCATTGTAGTGATCAGGAAAATAGGGTATGGGAAGGAGGAAAGAGGGAGTAGTGTTTGTGGATATTTCATTTCAATTTTTCTGAATTTGTAATTAACAAGGGAAAACTTCTGCGGAAAGTTTGTTTCACATCTGAATTGTTCGACTAAAAACGAATTTTCGGTGTAATGCATTGTGCGAACACAGGACAATCAACTACGAATGGATGTGCTCTACTAGATAAGCGAGTACTACGAATCCATTTTCGGCCGGATATAGCTGGTATAAATAGTAAGGAGATCGGATGGAGTGTAGTCTTGCACCGTTTCAGAAAACCAAGAAACTCGAATGATTCTTTCGACACTTGAAAGACGTGCTTATTCCAGCGAACATCACATTGTATTCTCATGCCCAGAACATCAAGAGTATCCGATTTCTCAATAACTATACCATCCATAGCTACAGATGACAATATTATTCCACAGCCCGTCTGTGGGTTAACATACAACATTAGGTCTTGCGTGCATTAAAATCGACCTTATTCGCGCAACCCCACTCAGAGATTGTAGAAAGGTCTTGATTGAGTGTGTCATTCATGTTCTGCCGCATGCCCTCTATCTCCAAAGAGCTTGGCCTGTGGTCGAATGAAAATGAATGGCAAATGTTACTGTCATCTGCAAAAGAGTAGATAGGATTGAAGGTCTGACCAAGAAGGTCATTAATAAAAATAAGAAAAAGGGTAGGAGATAAAACCGAACCTTGCTGTAACCCTGAAATTAGCTGAAACTCGTTTGATGAGACCCCATCTAAAACAACACGTATAGTGCGGTCTCTGAGAAAACTCGTTATAAATCGAGAGAAAACATTACCAACACCAAAAGCAACTAGCTTAGTCACGAGTGCCCAGTGCCACACACGATCGAACGCATTGGACATATCTAGAGCTAACACTTTACTCTCACCAAAGTGGTGGAATGACCGGCTCCAACGTTCCGATAGAAACGCCAACAGGTCTCCCGTAGATCTACCGCTACGGAAGCCATACTGTCGATCATTTAAAAGTGAATTGGTCTCTAAATATTTCAAAAGATGGTGGTTACCCATGGTCTCCATCACTTTTAAGAGCGCAGAACTAATTGCGATTGGGCGGTAATTTCAGGGTTGTTAGCCGCACCCTTTTTAGGGATTGGCTGGACATTGGTAAATTTCAGGTCAATTTCAAAAATTCATCTTTGTTTTATTCCATTTTAAAGTTATTTACCTCTATAAAAAACACCCTTTATTTTTTGTGAATGACCCATATATTTTATTTTAATATATTCATTGCTTTTTTTCATTTTACGACTTATTTGTAATGACTTTTAATATTTTAGCACGCAAAGTGTTACATTTCCCTTAAAAAACAACAACATTCGCAACTCTTGGCATTAACTTTTATTACAATTTTTAACCGTTTTAATGCAAATTTTAATGTTCGTTCCATTTAATCGCTCAGATATTACACTTGATTTGTTACAGGTTTTCACTTTGTGACAATAATTGTGCGTGTTACTGATTTGAATGAAGATAAATAAAAAAAAGCCTTTAGAACAACATTTAAATAGAAAATCAACACAATTTATATATATTTATTAGTTTACACATATTTCAATGTAAATATTTAAAATGTATGTCAATAAAAATTTATATTATCTAATATTTTGTTTAGAGCTTTACATAGAGTTAAACATAGAATTAAATAATTGAAGCAAAAATATAAAAATCTAAATTAATTTTTATTGATTCTATTGGATTCTAAGAAAATGTATGCATAAGTAAAATAGAAATATTTTTTTTCAAATATGAATTTTGAAACACCAACTGTTATTGAAGGTTGTTCTTTATGGTAATTACACTTTACAAAGACATTTTTTGGGGGTGAATAATTCCTATGCCAGATGAATGTATTAGATGAGTATAGTTAAACCCCCAAAGGGTTTGCTGCTGTGTGGCTACAGTAAAATTATATGGCCATTTAAAGTTTTAATTTTTGTTCGACAACACTGTATTGAATAAGACTCAAAAGAGTTCTTTGATCACAATTCTGAATTCGGATGGCCCCAACAGAATTTTAAGAGGCATTTTTTCGTAGAGTATATTTACCCTATATCTGTAATTTTCTGGGTCATTTAAGTCCTTTTTTCAAGAAATACCAAAAAAGAATCCTTAAACGCGCGTTTAATGGGTTAAAATGTTCTCTGAATATGTAGTAGCATGTGTCGATGACCAAAACATCATCAAGTAAGTTTAAATCACTAAAAAGTTGAGTCGTTATTGAAAACAGTCGTAATTTGTTTCGAAAACTACACTCTAATTAATTTCTGTTGAAATTTACCCAACTTATTGTAGGAAACTATACTCCTACTATAAGTTGGGTAAATTTACTCTATGTGTGTAAATGAAAAAAATACACACATTACGCGTAAGTTGGTCAACAAAAATCGTGTAAATAAATGAATAATTTCACTAAATTTTTGAGTAAAAAACATGCTTTACTTGTAAATATACGGATAAAATGCGTAAAAATACATTTTGTTATACGTAAAAACCCCCTAAAAATGCGTATATTTACCTTGCTGTAAGAAAGAAAAACAGACCAAAAAATGTTTCAAATAAAACAAAGAATTGATTTTTAGAAAGAGTTTTATTATATAATAAATATAAAATATAAATATAATATAAATATTTGTATATATGTGGTTGTACATATACAGAGCTTCAAAGATTGAATTCTATTTTGAAAAAGTCATATCGAATTTTTTTAAATCGAATGATTTTTTTGTTAACCAATCGCAGAGAATTCATTCTTTGGAATTCACTAGTGGGGAATTCAATCAATTTAGCTAATTCAATATTATCAATTATTGAATTCAATCATTAGGAAGTCAATTGTTGGGAATTCAATCATTGCGAATTCAATAATTGGCAATTCAATCTATTTTTAACTCAATCGATTTACAATTTGCCAAAATCGGCGAAACTGAAAAACACCGCCAGAATTGAAAAAAAAACGTTAAAATTGAAAAAATATCGGTAAAATGAAAAAAAATCCCCAAAAATTTAAAACAATCTTCAAAATTGAAAAAAACGTCAAAAATGTAAAAAATTACTTATATTGAAAAAATCGACAAAATTTAAAAAAATTTCCAAAATTAAAAAAGAATCAATAAAATTTGCCAAAATGGAAAAATTGAAAAATCACCAAAACTAAAAAAATAAAAAAACTACGGCAAAATTAAAAAATCGCGAAAATTAAAAAAAAAATCACCATAATTGATAAAAAAAATAGCTCAAATTGGAAAAAGTTGTCTGTATCATTTATTTATCTCTGTTAGTTTTTGAAACATCAAATAAATGTTCTTTTTTATCTGCGATGCTTACTTTGCGAGAAAAACACGATTTACGAATGCAGCCAATCAAATCGAAATTTAGGATCGTTGTAGGGGTAATGGGGTTAAGTTTTGAACAATGGTGCAACCATTTTTCCTCCAGCTCCATTAGTTTTCGAAATATGTACATTTTAAAAATTGATTAAATAAATACCGTCCATAACTCAAAAAATAAAAGAGCTACTGGAAAAATTTTTGCACCGGTGTTCAAAACTCAACCCCAATGCCGTAGATATTCTTTTAATTTTAGGGATTTTTCTAATTTTTTTACAATTTTTTTTAAATACCAGCGATTTTTTTAATTGTTGAAAATGTGAACAAGTGTATGTTGGTACAACGAAGAATAAATTAAAAACGCGCATTTCAGGCCACAGGTCAGACCAAAGGTTAAGAAATAACAATAAGCAGAAAACTGCACTGACAAATCATTGCGTGAATCACAAAGACACACCAGATTTTGAGAATGTGAGAGTATTACAAAATGAGAGTAATTATAGACGCCCGTTACATATTAGAGATGCTAAATATTATAAATATAACAACAAACAGAAGGATGAACTTTAAAAGTGACGTAGAAAGTTGCGCTCAAAGCTACCGTCATTTGGTAAACAAGAATAAAGGGTAGAGTGCAATAATTAGATTTAAGTAAATTCAGTGCAATATCAGATGGTGACAAACAAACAACGATAGTTCTAAGCTGTGTTTTTTATATAAACATTAAATGTAAGTTTGTGTGTACATATATGTAAATACTTCGAGTGACTGATTTTTGTATTTTGTGTTATCATGTGTATTTTGTTGAAGATTCTTACTTAAATTATTGTACTAAATGTTGTTCTATTGGTTTTTGTTAAATCTTTTAGATACTTCTCCTGAAGATGACATTCGACGAATGTCGAAATATTGAGAAATAAATTAATTTTATATTAACTACAACTGGCCTCGAGCTCTAGCATTTTTATTTTATTAAAACTGAAAGGTCGAACAAATACAACTTTTAATTGGCGATTTTCTTTAAATGTTAGCGTTTTTTTTGTTATTAATTTTAACGTTTTTTTTAAAGATTTTTTAAATTTTAGTGATTTTTGGCGATTTTTTCTATTTTGGCAATTTTTTTAAATATTGGCGATATTTTAAATCGATTGAGTAAAAACCGACTGAATAAATCGAATGAAGAATTTTATTCTTTAAAGCTCTGTACATATATTATATTTTGAAAATATTTTTCCACAATTAGGTTGCAAACACTTGGAAATAAACTATAAACTAAACACAATCACAAATACTACAGCTATACATTTTTGTTTTCATTAAAATTCTCTATAAATTAAATTTTTTAGATTTTGTTGGCTTTTTTTAATTTGTTTAATTTTTTTTTTTCAATTTAAAAATGTCAAAATATTTATTACTATTATAAGGTAGTATATTTACAAACTTTGTGCGTAAAAATTTTATTTAACAAAATAATACTACTTTTAGGCATAATGTGTTTAATTGTAAACACATAATTGGTAAAAATACTGTAAGTGGGTATTATTGTATATAAAAGTGTGCGCAAAATAGTTTTACGCATTTTTATGTATAAATTTACCGAATTTGGGTAATAATACATGAAACTTTACTCGTTTTATAGTAGTAAATTTACAATAATTTTTTAGAGTGTACATAAAAATATGTCTGTAATTTAAAAACATTAAAAAGCGGAACATTATAATCCTTGAAATCTCTTAGATTCAACTTTAGCCAATATGAAAAAAAAAAAATAATTACCAGGAAAAATACAAGATAATGCGGTCAAATATTTATATTAATTAGGCTTAAAAACATATATTTAGAAAAATGAACATAACATTTTTAATGGACTGGGCTGCACGTGATTAATTAAAATTCACCTTTCTAGTGATTTAACAGGACCGGGTAACTTTTTCGTCTTCTACACTTCCTAGTAAAATTTGCTGCAGAACATATTCAAAGAAAATTTTTTACCCTTAAACGCACCTTTTATGATACTTTTCTGGTATTTATTGGAAAAGGAATTTAAATGGCTCATGACAATTGCAGATATTCTGTTGCGGATATATCAACTCAGAATTTTGTTCAAAGGAACTCTTGCAGTACATTTTGATTCTTATTCAATACAGTGTTGGCGAAAAAAACAGGACCATACGCTTTAGGGGTTTTACTATACTGACCTAACAGAACCGTTCGATATAAGAATCATCCACCTCCATTCGTGGTGTTTATGTCAAAAAAATATTGGAAAAAATGGAAAAAAATAAAACTACAAAATAGATAAAAAGTTAGACTTTGTTAAAGAAAAAACTAAAAAATTTACGGAAAACAAAATTTTCAGCGAAGTAAATTCAAAAAGTGCAATTTTACAGCTCAAAAATTTTAAGAAATAGTGGATTTTAAGTCGAAAAATTATAAACCCAGAAATGGCAAAATAAGCTAATATGAGTGAGTATAAATGAAAAAATAAAAAAATATAGAACATTTGTTTTCTCTGGTAATTAATAGTGTCCGACCGAACAGTTCGGCCAGAAAATGCATTTGGTCTGTATTCGGTATTTTAAAGCATTATGGACAAATTTGAAGGATGGAAAAATGTTTATTGGGCTGATTAGATGCTAGTTTGAGTGTCAAATTTGAAGAAAAGGCTGTAGATAAGCAATGAATTCACTGTTCGGCATCAGAAAGTTAGGCCAAATCAAAAATAGTTCGGCGGCCGAACTTTTAACTTTATAGCTAAACTTCGGCTTTTCTCTTAAATTTTATACACAAAATCGAATTAAATCGGCTCAACAAACATGTTTCCAATACCAAAATTTCTCATATCTAGATATCAAAAAACCGACCAAATATAGTTTTTTGGCCGAACTGTTCGGTCGGACACTAGTAATTAATATGTGTTCCAGAGTTCATATTCACGGGTACGTATGATCAATATTTACTACTAAAAGTTAGCAGTTTGTATTTAAATATTGATCATACGCACCCGTATTACACTTTAGAAACTTGAGTATGCACTAAAGAGGCGCATGAATGTTTTACAAAATATTCTCTTGTGTGCTGTGATGCTATTGTTGACGATTTTTATACTTAAAATAGCAAAAAAATTACTATTTAATTTAAAATATATATTTGTTTTCATGGCATACTTTAGTTTTGTCTATGTTTTTATAATTTTCAAGATTAAATTCAATACAGAGCAAAAAAAATATATTGTTGTTATGTAAAAGAATGTCTTGCAAGACATTCATGCTCCCATTTAGTATAAACCCAAAACACAAACTCGGTAGTAGCAACCTCATTTTCACTTGAGCGTATACTTTTCGTAAACAGACTTCAACTTCATATAATGTGTAAAAATAGTGCATATATCAAATTTGTTGTATCTGATTTACATACTAAACAAATTTTGACGGATTAGCTGAAAGAAAATTCTGTTTAAAATAGATTTACTTTTCGTTGTTCCGTTTAATAAAATAGATAGAGACTTATCTTCAAATATCTTTTAACTCATATAACGTTTCATAAACGAGTTTCGTTCCGAATCCGCTCAAGTAATTAACCTAATGAAGTGCCAATAAAGGCATGCCTTTTATCTAAATTAATCCATTGAGGACAAATTTAAGATTATACGTTTTTTTTTTAAACAGGACCTCACAGATAAAACGTTCAATAAGTATGAATTGTTGAACTATTTTACATTTTCATTTAAAATTTCAAGATACAATATCACAAATAAATCTTATTATTAACTAGAAAATAAAAAGTTTTTTTTTATTTGCAAGTGAAACAAATTAAAAGTTTTGTGTCATTTGTTGTTTTATCTGTAAGGTCCAGGTTAAAAAAATATTAATATTATTCACGTTTTAATTTAATGTGGCCGTATTATACTGTATTTTAAAATTGTTTAAAATGTAGTTTTATCGGTAAATATTTCGTTGTGATGCGACAATAACGCTGACATAAATACAAAATATAAATACATGGTATTCCATTTGACTCATCTTCATTTAAAAATCTACCACATAAAGCCCTTATCAATCTTAACGCCATAATGAATGCTTGTTTAAACTTAAAATATTTTCCTTTAAACTGGAAAGTTTCCGATGTACTAATGATACAAAAGCCTGGTAAAAACGCCAATGATGTTTCATCTTATCGACCAATATCTTTACTACCGGTAATGGGAAAACTTTTTGAAAAATTATTTTCAAAAAGATTAAAAAAAATTATTTCATGCAAACAACTGATACCATCTCATCAATTTGGCTTTAGAGAAAAGCACTCAACAATTGACCAAGTTCATCGAATAGCTCATACAATTGAAGAAGCGTTAGAACAAAAACAAGTGTGTTCAGCTATCTTCTTAGACGTGGCTCAGGCCTTCGATAATGTCTGGCACAAAGGGTTAAATTATAAGCTCAAAACACAACTTCCAATACAATATACATGTTTGCTTGATTCCTATATGAACGATCGTTATTTCAGAGTAAAACAAAGGCAGCCATATTCAGAGATAAAATAAATTGGAGCTGGAGTCCCACAAGGCAGTATTCCTGGTCCTATTTTATACCTGTTATATACAGCAGATATACCCCCTCTACCAAACAACAGTAAAATAGCAACATTTGCAGACGACACATGTATACTATCGATTGGTGATAATAAAGAGGAATCTTCATCTAAATTACAAGCATCTGTAGATAAAATAGTTGAATGGACAGACACATGGAAAATTAAATGAATGTAAATCAACCCATGTTAATTTTACCAATAAACAAATTTCGTATAAACCAATTAAAATATCAAACTCTACAGTCCCATATGCCAACTGCGCAAAATATCTTGGAATGACGCTTGATGCGAAACTTAGATGGTCGGCTCATATCAAAATGAAGGAAACAGAACTTAATTTGAAATTCAATAAGCTGAAATGGTTAATTGGAAGAAACCCTATGGTATCAATAGAAAACAAATTACTTATTTACAATCAAATACTAAAACCTGTTTGGACTTATGGAGTTCAGATGTGGGGTTGTGCAGCTAAAAACCATATTGAAATTATTCAGCGTATGCAGAACAAAATATTAAAAAACATTGTTAATGCTCCATA
Source organism: Delia radicum (assembly GCA_021234595.1). Lineage (NCBI taxonomy): Eukaryota > Metazoa > Arthropoda > Insecta > Diptera > Anthomyiidae > Delia > Delia radicum. Next base: position 237,520,089 of record CM037852.1, read on the forward strand.
CTATGTTAGAATTGACGATCTACATAGAGATCTTGGTGTAATGAAAGTCGACGAAGTTATAAGGCTGTTTGCAACTAAACATGCGGATAGACTTCAGAGCTACATAAACCCAGAAGCTAATATTTTACGTCTAGATGAAACCTACTCGAGAAGACTAAAGAGAACCAAACCACATGATTTGGTGGCTACTATTGCTTAGATCTTATTAAATAGAATAATATTACTTATTAGTGTAATGCTAGGTGTAATTAAATGAAATGTATATATATTTATCTTTAATAACATTTCAATAAAAAAAAAATCTTCATTTATCGCAATTAAGCCTTTTAAATATCATTATTTTTTTTTTTTATTAAAACAGTCTTTTAAAATATACAATTTTCTAAAAAAAAAAAAAATTACAAAAAATATATAATGTATGTATATTAGTGTTTTTTTTCTTGGTTTTTGTTTTTGATTTTGGGATATCCTAAATTTTTAGAATGTTTTTGCTACAATAAAAATACTGGCGTTTTTATTTTTGAAAAATTCCAACTCCTTCAATTCCCGCGCGGCGGCTAAAATCGCGAATTTTGTGTACCTTCTTTTGTAGAACAAAAACCGCTAAATATATTTAAAATCTGACTTCACGAATCGATTCTACAGGAAAAATTAGGCTTATAAGCAGTTTTTTGCAATTTTATAATGCACCGGAAATCCATTAGGGTGGTCGGAAAAAATGGATTTTTTTTATTTTTTAATTTTAATTATTTTTTCGTATACACATTTAATGAGGGTTCTTACTTGAGAAAAATGGTATACTATACTTATTTCTATTACTACCCGTTAACAAGTTATTATTCCTTAAACTTTTATTTTTATATACCCACATTTATTTTCTTTTGTTTTAAAATTTGTACTACAAAGTTTTTTTTTGTATTAAATGCTTTACGCTTTAAAAAAAGGGTAATTAATCAAATAATTACTATTTATTGTTTCTAATAATCATTATCATTGTTTTGTTAATAAAAAAATTTTACTTAGTTTTTAATAAATAAAATTTACTTTGCAAAAAAAAATACAAAACAAAAAATGTTTTTGTTACTGGCAAACAAATTTAAGGCTTAAAAACTTTTTAACGGGTAATAATAAAAATAAGTATAGTATACCATTTTTCTCAGGAAAGAATCCTCTTTAATTGCGTATATTAAAAAAAAAAACAAAAATCGATTTTTCCGACCACTCTATTGGGTATCCGGTGCATTGTAAAAGCGTAAAAAAACTGCTTATAAGCCTAAGTTTATATGTAGAATCGATTAGTGAAGTCAGATTTTAAATATATTTAGCGGTTTTTGTTCTACAAAAGAACCCAGCCAGAAATTAACAAACATAGAAGTATTCTGAAAGCACTACGTATGATAGTTGAAACGTTACCAAAGCAACATGTTTTTAATGATTATAGTGTTCTCAGGGCACTCAAATGATAACCCAGATTTACGGTCTCATGTTGGTATTTTAGAGTATTCTTAAAACGTTACAAAACCCAAACATAAAGTAGTTGTAAAGCGCTACGTCTATTGTGTTTAAAACGCTTCCAAAACATTTGAAAACCCAAAAGTATAATGATTTTAAAGTGCATTTAATGCAAAAATTTACTGCTTTCATAGAATTTTAAATACAAAATGTGGAATAATTTTCCAGTACTTCAAATACCGAAAAGAAAGTAATTTCCCAGTGCTAAAAACACATCAATTATTTTTTTATATTTTATTAGTAATTAAATTTTTTTTAAATAATAAAGTAAAAAAGTTATTACATTAAAACGTAATTGACAAATACGTTGAATTTTCATGGTGTAGGGTTCTGACGACCTTTTGCTGCAGCCAACCAGCGGCTAGTTTTCGACAAAATGGAACTCTGATTTTCATTTGGAAACTGCTTTAGGAGATGGTCTGCAAAAATAAAAACGATTTTAATTTAGAAAAATAAGCATTTTAATACAAATTACCATTTAATTCTTTATACATTTGCGTTGCACTAAAATTTTGTTTGGTTTTATAAAATCCATTGTAAAATCGCCGACCAACCCCATTTCCCAAATACAAAGAAAATTGCATATTTTTAATACCATTTCCCCAAATAATATTTCATTAGTATATCCCCTCAATAAGAGCAACAAATACTCTCTTGGGGAACCTTTACACACTTCTGAATCAAGAGTTGTTTTTTTCTTTTGTAAATATTTATGGATTTCGAATTACATCTATTCATCCTAACAATGTATGTTTACTACACAATGGAAATATTATGGTAGTAAAAGAAATTTTTAGTACAAGATATTCTACATACAAATGTGGTGATATATATATAAAAGGCAACTGTTTTAAGGAAACTAAACATTTTTTTGACTACCCAATCTCATCAAACAAATAGGAATATATAATGTGAAAAATTTAGATGAAAACAACATTGACATAGGTATACACATGGTGGAAGTTAAATGCATTCTTACAAAATTTTATAATGATTCAATTGCTATTACTCTTTTACATAAATAAATTGAATACAACATTTAAAAAAAGTAAAAATTATCTTTATTACTAAAATACATACAAACATATCAGTGGCTTTTTGAAAAAGTGCTTGTTTTTAAAACACACATTTAAATACGCTTAATATATATTTAATGTTGCATAGAAGTATTTCTATAAAAACTTTCCATTTTTTCAATTACTGCAGTAAAACTGCGGCAAGTTACGAGTGAAAATAAGTGCTTTAAAAATGTTGAAATAAGTTGATTTGAAAAACGTCTGGTATCTTATAGTATAATAGTAGAAATGTGCGGACTAGACTAAAATACACTCACAAAAGTTTTACAGCAGAATCAACTGAAAAAAGGCGACAAAGGTAATTACAAATAAAACAACTACAAATTTAGTTGTTTTTAACTGTTAAAAAACATCTAACAAATGTGGTAAAAACAACTACCAATGTCGTAAAAACAACTGACAATTTTTTAAGACAAACATTTTGAAACAACTGTAAAAATTAGTAAAAACTACCGTTTTTGAAGGTTATTTTTTGGTATTTTAAATTCAATTACAACAAAATTTAGTATTTCCAGCATCTTACTTAAAGTCTCAAGTCAACATTCCAAACGGTACTCCAGTAATGACGTTTTAATGCATTGGAGATACAATAAAATTATCTAATTATTATTTGCAAACTCTTAACATATTAATATAAACTAAACGAGAATTTTTCAAAACATAGTTTTTCAAAATATATTTTTTTATTTTAAAATAACTAACAAAATTGAACTGTTTACCTCAAAATTACTGTTTGGTAGTTGTTTACAAAAATTTTAAAACAACTGCTTTAAACAACTGTTAAAAACTTTAGTAGTTTTCGTTAGTTGTTTTTGAAAACAACTGTCAAAATAGTTGTTTTGCATTACTACTACTGATTACTACACAAACAACTGTCATGTAGTGACTGTAAAACTTTTTGAGTGTATCCACATTAAAAAGTTTTATTGACTACACTAATTTATCAAAATTCCACAGATATAATTTTTATTTCAATAAACATCAGTAAAGTTTGTTTAAAAAGTGCTATTTAAGTAATTTAAATATGTTTTTTTTCAAACGTTCTCAGAACGTTTTGGATTTGGTATATTGTATGCTTTGATAGTACTTAGTTTTTTGAACCATCATGAATTTCTGGCTGTGAAGGTACACAAAATTCACGATTTTAGCAACCGAGAGGGAATTTAAGGAGTTGGAATTTTTCAAAAATAAGAACGCGATTATTTTTATTGGCGCAAAAACCTTCTAAAGAGTAGTGACATCTCAAAATCTAAAAATCAAAAAACACTCTAATGTATATGGATGACCATATAAAATAACATATGAACATTTATGACCGTATTTGTCCATATATGGAAATGTAAGTTAGTTTTTTTAGTATATACGAATATGAATAATCATATATGATCATATAAAAATCGATATTCTCACATATGAAGTTTTTTTTATCGGGTTGTCTTGTCCGTAGATTTCAATAGAAAGAAATAAGATTTATTGCATGTCCAAATTTTTGTATATTAAAAAACAGAATGTAGACGCTTCAATTATTTTTTTTTTTTTTGTGTTAAAGAGAAGCAACACTTAAGAAGTTCTTCCTATTTATTAATGTGTTGCTTTTAGTTCCTTAAAGGTTAGGAATATGAAGAGCATTAGACATGGCAACACTGTAATTTCGCGACATGATGTGTCTTAAACCAGTTGTTCCTCGCCACCTGATGGGGTGTTGGAGAACTTACTGCAGCTTTTTAGTTCATTGACCTGATTCATTATTTTACTTCGATGGTGTTAAGTGCTATGGAAACACTTTAAAGTCATTTGCTGAAAAACTGCACCATAGATAGAAAAATAAATTTAAATCAACATGCCCGAAATATATTGAATTGACGGTCAGAACCAGAATTGTTTGTTGTCGAGCCGTGTAATTTATTAAGCAACAATATACAATAGCTAGAAATTCTTAAAATATATTTGAATGGGATAAACTACAAAGTCCCAATACACCACTCCTTCAACTACAGTTTTTTATATAAATATTATCGTTATAGAAACGTTTTTATCTCTTTTTGGTATTTAATTCTATTGTTTAACTTTAAGCATTTCTGTTTCTATTTAACCAAACAAAACATGTTTATTAGTGCTTACTTTTTTTATGGTGATAAAGTAGTGTAGTGGGAGTTGTTAAGAAAACTGACGCGTATCTAAACCTTGTAAACAGATTCCTAATGACAACAGATTTTTTTGACAAACGAATGGCAGGGTTTTTAGCAACCGTGTTTGTTCTACTAAACGATATTCTTTTGTCGCAATCAAAAACAGATATTTAGACTAATTTTCCATTATTCCGGCAGAAAACTATTTAATATGATACACTTGTTTCAGCATATTTATATTACCAAGGCAGCGACTTTTATGTACAGAAAAATCCAAAATATGCGCTTAAAATACGAAATACGAAAATACAAATTATGCTTATAAATATAAAATATTTTATTTTATAAAAATCAAAAATGTGCATTCAAAATCCAAAAATTAAAAAATATGCACAAATAACATAAATAAAAAACAAATCGCACACCTAGTTCAAAAGTGACTCAACTCAAAATTATTAATTTTTCAATCGAAAAAAAAGAATCTTTGCAACTTTATACCAATTGGAACATAAAGAAAGACATAACTGTTTTTTAGCAACAGTTAACAACAATAAAATACACTGATATTTTTATAGATAAACAAGTGTATTGTGCATAGTTTAAGCATATAAACCCGAAAAATAAAAATTTTGAGTTGACTCACTTTTGAACTAGGTGTGCGATCTGTTTATAACAAAATATGCAGAAATATGCAACAACATATGGAAGATATATTTTTGCAAATTCTTTGATTCGGAAAGGTTTATGATTGAAATCTCTTTTGGTTTACTGGCTACACACAATACGTGAAAGTCGCTGCCCTGTATATTACTATCTATATGATTTCCCAATGCTATCCAGTCAGAAATTACCAAAGGTTAAAAAATCTAACAACTGGTATAGCATTTATTTTATAAAAATTATTATGTTTTGTTTAAAAAAGTTTATAGTTTGAATAGTTTCGAGTTCGATCCCTGACAAACAGGCATACATTTGTTTGTACTTTTTTATACTTTTTTATGATTTTTTATACATAAAATACATTTTTTTGTGTCTGGAAAAGCTCGTTTAACACCAACTTTTTTTCAGTTTTCCCAACGTTGGCAAGTTGTTTCTAGCAAAGCTTATGCCAGTGCTACCATATTTGTGCAGCCATCGGTTACCCATCAGTTAGCTTAGTGGATAGGGCCGTCGGCTGCCAATCTGGATGCCAGGGTTCGAATCCCTTCAAGACCAAAGCAATTTTTAAAATTACTTTTTGTAATTTTATTTTGGAAAATCTTTTTTTTAGACCACCTACTTTATGGTTTCACCAACTTTGGAAATTTTGGTTACCCAGTGCTTTTCCGGTACTTTTTGAACAGATGGACCTTTTGCTTTTTTTATTGCTTTTAATGATGTTATCATTTTTGGATTGGGAAATCACATGCTACAAGCACTTGTACCACCAGTTAAAGTGCCTTGCCAGCGAATGTCTTTTTCAGACTGGATAGTTGTTATAGATTAATAAGTTGCTTTTCAAACCTACTGCCTCGCAACAGAAAAAGTACATCGCAGTAATTCCTAACTCACATGTGGTCTAGAATTATATAATAAGAAAAAAAAAAAAAAAAAATACTCCACAAAAAGTAATTTGAAAATACTGCATTTCCGGTGTTAGCAAAAACTATTTAAAAAAATTATATAGACATATTTAAAAGTTATGATAATACTGCCCTACAAAATTTTAGAGTGACCAAGACACTACGAATAAAACATAATTTTCCAAAGGTTTGAGGTCCGCTGCATGCAAATCAGAATGTTTTCATCACATCAGGTTTTCAAGATATCTTAACATCTTAAGATATCTCGAAAACCTGAAAAGTTTGTGTTTTTGCTATATTCGGGCCCTGCAATTGATTTGTCAGCATCAACTTTGAGATCATCTGTGTATAATATAATGTGTGTTTTAATGAATTTATCATCTGGTCTTTTATTTAAACTGTGTTGCAACGAATTCGCAATGAAATTTCAGCCTGGTCAGTGAACTACGACAAAGATATTCGTGATATTACTGAAAAAATTTCATAGAATTTTTTTCGCAGATTCAATGAAGAATTTCATTATATCCAAGAAATTTTATTAATATGAAGAAATTTTTCATAAACTTTTTTTCATAAAATTTCATAATTTCAAGTTTGATATAATTTTTATTAAAAATAAAAATAATGTTTTTTTTTTTTTCTACCTTTAATTATTAAAAATAAAAATAATGTCTTTTTATTATTGACCCTTTCAGGAATGTGTTGTTAGATCTATTTCGGGAATTTTCTAGGTTCCCATCATCAGAACACGTTTTGAAAGAGGTAACAATCGTATGCCAAACATCAAACATTCATATAAACTAGTTTACTCACTACATGAGAACTAATATATGAGCTCTTAGTAAGAGATTATCACCATTGATCAAAAAATAAATTTAAAACTTGTTTTTTATATGCAAGGTCCACCTCTGGTGGATATTCAATACAGGTTTTTTGTTTTTTTTCCTCCTTATTAATTCTTTATTGTTACATCTTTCAAAACGTGTTCTGATGATGGTAACCTAGAAAATTCTTGAAATAGATCTATCAACACATTCCTGAGAGGGTCAAATAATAAATTTGAAAACAAATAAACTCTATAGATTATTTGTTAGGACAATATCCTAATAAAAGAAATATAGAGTATGGCCTCTAGCTTGAATAATTTTCATTTAATAATTTCATTAAAAAAATTCATTCGATTTCAAAAATTATCTCTTTATAAATTTAATGAAAAATTTCTTTAGAACTATAAAATTATTTCAAAGACTTATTTTTTTTATTTTTTTCATAACATTTTATAATTTTCATACATGTTAAACTTTAGTTATAAAATTTAATTCTCAAGTGTTCAACATATTTTAAAAAGTGCTTCATTAATTTAATACATCCGAGCATTAATTTTGATCTTCTATGAAATTGTTTAAAAAATCATATGAAGCGGGTTATTGGCTTAGTTCCAATGCATTTTCCAAGACATTCATGAAAAGTTTTATTAATTCAAAGAACTTCTTAATATAAAAAAATGTTATGAAACTGTTTCATAAATTCTATAAACGCTTCATTGTCGGAATGATTCATTAGTTCTATGAATATTTTAATTGATTTTACAAACATTTCATAAACATTGACTTTAATAAAACATATTTCATAGATTCTATGAAAAGTTTACATAGTGACAATTTTCATGAAAGCTATGAAGAAATTCATTGCTGAAGTGCAAGCCCGAATTGTACACTCATCCAAATTCAGTATTACATTCGTCTACCGAGTGGGTGTATTTTATTCCAAGTAATATAAATTTGTTTAAACATCGAAATAACTTTTTTTAATCTCAAAAATAAAAAACGGACAATAACCATTTTTGTAAACTTTTAAAAATTTTTAAATTTCTTTCTTTCAAAGATTAATGTAAATCATATCATATACACACACTGTCACTAGAGCTTGCTATAAGCCGGAAAATTTGAAATCCGCGGATTCGGTTTCTGAAAATAAGAAAAACCGCGGTTTCGGGTACTTTTCGGGTTTTTCGTAATATTAAAAAAAAAAATTATTCTAAAAATAATCAAATATGCATACAAATTAAAAAATTTTTCAAGGTATTTTCTGAAGTTTTACTCATGGCATTAAACATTTTTATAAACTAATAAAACAACTTTATATAATGTTAAATAAAGCTTACTTTTAGATAATTTAGCTGACTTATATGAATATATATTTTACATAGGGTGATGCTATAAACACATAGACCACAGCAGACATAGTAAGCAGCATAGTAAACAGCTGATCACGATTCAATTTAAAAATATCAACAGCTGTTTTTTATACAAATCAGGGATGTTAAAGTTGGTACAATTGTACTTTTTTTGGTACATTTTGACCTTCTAAAGTACCGTGGTACTACCGCGACTCATTTGGTACAATTTAAAAATTTTTAATTTTTTCCCTTTTTGAATTTTTAGTATAGCAAACAAATTGTTATTGTGTCCTTTTTCATTGCATTTATTCGTTTTATGTAATGAGCTCTTAAAATATATGCGACTATATCCGCCAGATTTTACGATTTATCATCATTTTAAGGATTTTGAAGAATAAAGTTGGCAATTTTTTTTTTTTAATATCGATTAAAAATTTACGATTTTTTACAAAATTTATCTGGCAGCTCTTACATATATTGACACTTGTTGCAGCCAACTTCACTTTTATTTTGAATTTATTAAAATTCTGAAGAAGTGAAAATTGATATATAGATATGGCATCACTTATAACATATGGGAAAACAGTGGACATTAGAGTGAGGTGAGTTTCTAAAAATAGAACTCTTGTGTTGTTGGAGTTGTACTTCTGAGATTATGTATGCAAGAACAAAAACACCGTGTATTGAATAAAACTAGTTTTAATCACAACAAAACTCGACCTAACTATAGCTCAGAGGGCTAAAGCGCTCTGTCTAACGTGTAGTGCGAGTGCATGTGTCATTAGAAATCAGTTTATCTATACCACGGTCAGTGATTGCACAGAAAAATTTCATATAGACGCAATCGAACAAATAAAAACATAACAAATATTACATTATTCAAAAATTCAAAAAAAAAACAGGGTCACTGACGAACGTTCAATACCAGAAACTGCGCAGTCTGATTCAGAAAAAATTGAATATTTGCAATGTAGTTATGATTTTTAGAAAATACACTCATTCTTCTCTACCACGCCTTTCACAATTAAATTAAATAAAATTGCATATTAATTATAGTATTAACTGCAATTGTCTGAAAAAGACGTTAAAATTCAAACTCAAACGAAAATTAAATTATTGTTAAAGAAATGAAAGAAAATTCCAAACAATCTTATATATGTTTAATTTAAAACGAGCTCTCAACCTCCGTATATTTACAAAAATAAACCAAATCAAACATATTAGCTAGGTTAATACTAGTATTTCGATCTGGTTAAAGATCTCATCAGAACCCAATGTTTTAGAAAAGTTATAGCCTCCATAATAGGCAGAACTTTAACAAAAAACCGATTAATCATTAATTTTGCTCCATTCTTGTCTTCTTAGTAAAAATATTACTTGAGCCAGAGTAAAAACTAAAATTTTTTTAACTGAAGTCGTTAAAAAATTAAAACGTTTGTAGTTTTTGGTCGGTAGTAGCTAATTTTCAAAATGAACTGAATGTCAATATGTTTCCAGACATTTCTAGTCGTTGCTGGAATTTTATCCATTCCACACTGGTCTGCAAATGTGGAAAGAGTTTTTTTCTTTTCAAAATATAATAAAAACTAAGGAAAGAAACAGACTACATTAGCCAACATTATCAAGTCTCATACAGACTAAGGATTGGTTAAGAGCGACAAATTTATGCTGCTATGATGTAGAAATTCCAAATAGTTTATTAACTAAACAAATAATTCCATGATTTGGTCTCATATATTCATAAGACTTTTTTATGCCTTATTTTATTCATACATATAATGTATGTTATTGGAAGGTTTTGTTTTTTTTTTCTGTACAAGAGAATTTTTATGTATTTTTTTTTTTGTTGTTTTAATAAATTTAAAAAAAATGGTACCGTCAACGTCCAAAAAGTACAATTTTTTTTGGATGTTGGTACAAAATTGAAAACTCCATTTAACATCCCTGATACAAATGCATTTTTGTTTCAGTAGTGCCAATTACATCTTTTTTTTTCTTTATTAAAATAGAACAACATGCTTGGTTGTAGACACGTATATAAAGTTCACTTAAAAATACAATTACTTATTTATAATACATTATTATAACGTGAAAATAAATTTATATAACCCCTCTTGAATATTAATGCAATTATACCATTTGATGTTGCGACGTTTTTTCTGTTTAACAAAATAAAATATTTTTAAGCACTAATTTGTTACATATTTTGTTTTATTGTCAACACTATTTTTGTTTTGCAGCCAACAAAAATAGAAATTAACCTAAGTTGACTACAGCGGCAAAAGTAGTCGGGTAGCCGTGTAGTTGTGTTGGTGCCAAAATAATCGTTTTCATATAAACGTGTGTATTTTATTTTTGACAGGCTGTAGTCGTGTAGCTGCAGCCGTCTATGTGTTTATAGCATGACTATTTGCTTCTGACATTAAATCAGTACAATCCACTCAACAATATATTTTCTTTTTCGTCTTCTCTTACATTTATTAACAATTATTGTTATCTATTTGTAATAGTTTGTTGCTTTTAAAATGTGTGCTTTTTACACATATTTTTTTCAAAATTAATAAAATTTAAGTTATTTTGAAAGCATCAAATTTTTTTAATTACCAACGTTATGCCAACGGTGACAGTTTCGTTCAACCCACCGGTTGGTCACTGTTATCAATCGGGTAACAGGAGACTTCTGTCAATATTGTTAATCCCACGTTCTGTTAACGTATAACAGACCGTCGCCGACGCTTTGCCAACACTGTGCTGATCAGTGTTGCCAGGAGATTTGTTTTAAAATCCCTACGTTAATGAAAAAAAAATCCCTTTTTTCCCTACAGACAGAAAAAATATTCCCTACATTTTTCCCTACACATTTTTTAATAAATGCAAAAATTTTGTTTTTAGCAGTAAATTATATTTACTTTTATTTTAAATTTGTACAGTAATTCATTCAGGTACAATAGATTTTCATTAAACAAAAATAATAGAAAGTAAAAAAAACCATAAAAACTAAAAATGAACGGTAAACAAATAAAAAATGCCATTTTTAAAAAATACTCGTATAAACACTTATGGCCTGTCTCTCGATTTCGAAAGAATGCTTTCTTTCGTTTTCTAATCGAAAGAAAATTGATTTAGGTTTCTCTGAATTGAAGTACAAGTCGAATGAAAACGTAAAAGCTTTCATACAAAATTTCGTTTCTCTATTTCGAACGAGTTGTCAACAGTGCGAACGTAAATGTCAAAACCATTTTCATTTATGCAAAGCCAAGAGCACATGCAAACAATGGTGCCAAATGTTTCAACTTATTTTTCATTTTTCCAGTGCCACCAGATTTGTTGGTTTTATTCTGTTACACTAAAAAAAATAAATGGTTATATTTTTCATTGTTTATTATAAATTATAAATAGAATAAAATTTTTGATAAAAAATCCCTACAATTTGACTGAAATTTTCCCTACAGATGAATTTTTTGGAAAAAATCCCTACGAAAAGGGAAAAATCCCTACACTTGGCAACACTGGTGCTGATTGTATTTTTAGTTAGTTTGGTATATACATTTTTTTAACCTGTACAGTTGGCTTAGAAAGCAACATATGCACATTTCTTGAATTATTTGTCTTAAATTAATCCTTACAAGGGAGGTATCCCGGCCCGGACCTTCAGATCTTAATGTACTTCGGATAAGTTGTAGATAATACAAATTAAAGGGACCCCTGTTTTGTTTTGGTTTCCACTCTCATGTTCAGGGATCACTACATGGGGTCAATAATGACCCCATTTCATGCTTTTCTTTTTATTTCGTTCTAGTTGAAGTAAATATAGACAAATTTGGTATCAAATGAAAAGTTTTTTGAATACATGTACAAATTATGTACAAATTATGTTTAAGGACTTTCAAGTATTTTTTTATTGAAACATCTGGCATTTTATTAATTAGTTCTAGTTGTATTATACTAAAACTAATGCATAGTAATGCCTATCAAATTTAATCGAGGGGGTGTCTGAGGTTTTACAACAGCCTTTTTCTCCTATATCTCAAATAATTACAAATATGGCAATATATCCATTACATAGTCAGTATGAGTATCAACATTTTTGTTTTCTTGAGTACCTTTTTCATGTCCAATTAAAAAAACGGATATTATCTAATCTAATATGGCCACAAACTTAATTATACAAAATTTCATCTGAAAAATGGACCGATTAAGATGTATCACATTACATCTAATTGTATCATTTTCGAATTATTTAGATACAATTATTTAGATACAATTAGTATAGTTTTAACCGAATTTTGTTCTCATCTAATTTGATCAAATGATACGTTATATCTACTTTAATATAATTTGATAATAATATAGTCTATATATTATTATAAATATGGTATAGTTACTTCCAGTTTTCTAAACATTTATGTAAGGTCTTCTCATATACATAACTAGAATATAACTTGAAAACATGGTAAAACTATGTTAAACATAAAGTTTGTTATAGTTTTCAAACTACAAACACGTTTGTTGTTTTTATTTAACATTTCCTTTGAAATCCAGAAAATTTCAAATAAATTATAAAATGTTCTATTTGAAATGCAGATATTTTTAATTGATATTTAAACTTTTCATTTTTAATTATAGAAGTTATAATTTAATTGAGAATTTCTCTTAAATTTTTAAATAATAGTGAAAATATTTCAATTGAAATTAAGATTTTTGCATTTCTAAACATTTTACTTAAAATTTGCACTTTAATGTAAACCTTTTTATTTCTAACTTAAGGACCCCTAACAGAATTCTAAAGTCAAATTAGAAATAAATCCACTAACAGGAAGTCGGTAGTGAAATTGTTAAGCTTTCCAGGCAGAAAAATACAGTTGGCACAGTGATTGCAAAGCGTCGGCAACTGTCGGTTGTGAGTTGTCAGAACGTGGGATTAACAATCCTGAGAGTATTGTCCTATTCCAAAAATGTTGTGCTTTTAAAATGGCTAACATTAAATTGATTTTTTAAAAAATATTTATAAAGAAGCACATGTTAAAAGCTGTAATACAGTTCAGTCTTGGTATTATACATTATATTTTAATGTGTAAAATATAATAAAATATTTAAAAAAACGCTTCTAATTGGTTGAAATATTGTTAAAAACAATATTGGCAAAACACAAGCTTTGTAAACAAAATAGTGTTTTCCTAGTTCATAAAATATTGGTTGTAAATTTGGTCATTTTTAACACTTTGCGTTTTACAAAAATACCAGTGGTTTGCCAGTACTAATTTTTTGGAACGGTTGGCAATTTCTGCAAGGGTTTTTGATGAAATTTTAAATAGAAAATTACTGATGATATAGCGCTTTACAATTTTGTTTAACACAGTTAGAAATTAGAAATTCTCTAAATTTTAAATCTATTTTATTTATTCATTTAATAATAATATAAAAGCCATTAAGACCAAAAACTGTATTATAAAGAAAAAAAAAAAAAAAGAAATCCTGAGCAAAAGAATAATTAAAAATAATGAATATATATACCCTATGGGGAATGGGACCGGTTCTGTGTGTGCCACAGGATCGGTCCCCTCGTGCCAGAGACCGGTCCTCTGCTAAACCCTACCCTACGTAAACAACTGGCAACTTTAACATTGGCTTGTCAAAGGAGGGATCATTTGTCCTGCTTTAAACCACATAGTGGCATGCCACAGGACTAACCAAAGATGGGCATACCACAAGACTGTCGCAAAAGGACCATGTCGTATAAAATAAACGAAAACTAAACAGCTTCCAATGGGTACAATTCTGGCCAACTGGGTTTTTCTTCTTAATAAGCATTCTGGTTAAGTGGTATGTCCTCCATTTACCAGTTACAGGATTGGTAATTTTAGGACAATTGACACTGCTTAACCGACTTCAGTATTAAGTTATACCAGTCCTGTGATAAGTCCTTCTTTAACCAGTCACTTTAAGGTCAATTGACTCCTCATTCACCATAGGGTATATACACTTAGGCTATTATGTAGGTAAAGACGACAGTAATTATAGTCAAAAACAAATGAAATTTCACTCGAAGAAAAGACGACTAACATTTTATTAAATTCAACTAACATTTGTCATTTGGTTTTACTGTTCAAAAATTTACTAAGAATTGCAATCAAAATGAACCACATATGTTAGTAAAAAATAAACAAACATTTTTTATTTATTTTTTTTATAACAAAAAAAAAAAAAACAACCGTAAAAAAAGAATTTAAAATCATAAAACAGTCAGTTGATGTGGTTTGTTTTTTAAATGAGCTACAAGGTTAGTAAAAAAATAAAATTTCTCTGCAAATGACTGATATTTACATTAGAAATAAAGAAGCTGTATTACAATCCAAACAGCAAAATAGTTTTAAAGCAAAAGTTCCCTGAGTGTACGAAATCTTAAATACAATGAAAATATAAAATTAGTACACTCACTGTCCTAATATATTCGCCCCACAGCCGCAATAAACATGCAAAATAAGATAATATTACCAATAGAAATATAACAAGTAAGAAGTTAAAATAAGCCCAAAATAGTGACAAACGGGTATATAAATATCTATAGTCGTTAAATCTAGTAACTCAACTTGATTAATATGCATAGACAAATAATCATCAGGCAAAGATAAAATAAAAACAAAAAACTAAGAGAAGCAACTAGCTACACAACTGTTGAAGAATTTTCAACCGAAAGATATTATCAGAATGCGAAAAGACACGCAAACTATAAGGCCATCTATTTCAGCACCTAGCAGTTCTAATCACAAACGATCTCTCGGACATCGAATTTCTATTCCTGGGAATAAATATCTGAAATTTCAAACAACAATTTAATTTGTAATGACCAACATGTCCACAGAGAAATTTAATTTTCACTTAAAATTTGCATTAATCATTTTAGGTTTGATATAAAACTAAATTTTAATGTGATACCATATTATTATACGCAACATTGTATAAATTCATACTAAATTATATGAACATATATATATGTATATTAGGGCGGGTCGATTTGTAGGGAGGCAAAAAAATCGCTCAACGTACAAGGAAAATCGTATTCTAGGGATAAAAAATAAGAAACTTTGCCGAAGGAACCATACCTCTAAAACGAATTCTGATGTCCCGACTTTTGACCCATAGGGTCAAATTTTGAAAAAGCCCACTTTGACATTTCAGAAAGTAGGAGGAATCTCTCCAGGATTATGGGAGGTACTTCTTCTCCGGGAGACGCGCTAGCATATTAATGCATAAATTATCATTCTAGGTGACCGTTAAGGGGTTAAAATTTAAGTTGAAAGATGTACTTTTTAGCCGTGTTTTTATAGCAAAATGTACAAATCTCGGGATAGAGATATTTCAGAAAGTAGGAGGAGTCTTTTCAAGATGAGGGTCTCTGTTTCTTCTCCGGAAGACGCTCTAGCAGATGAATGTATAAATTATATTCGATTGGGTTAGATTCGATTGGGGCACTCTAAATGGGTCAAAATGGGATTTTTAAAAATCATATACAGTTACACAAGATATGGCTGTATATGAACGTTTTTACTCGGCTGTGTACAAATAAATCGGCTGTGTACAAATTTTCGTAAATTGAAGAAAAACACTTAAACGTGAGATTGAGCGGCTAAATAATACCTTTGTTTTTGGTCCAACATATCCAAACTTCATTAAAGTCTGTGAGTTCGGATCGGGATACCTTCCTTGCAAGCTACTTACGTTACCAAGACGTAGAAATAATCTTAATTTATAACTTCCATTAAACGAACTCATTATCAGTCTGACACTAACCCACTTTTATTTCAGGGACACAATAAAGAAATAAACACAGCCACAAATACTAATAGAAATGGCTTTTGTTGCAAAATACCACACTCAAAATATTACATTCGTATCAGAAACTATAGTTTAAATAAAATTTCTTAACGTTATGATGCTTGTTAGGAAAAGACCTAACCACGTGCTTGATTACTAAGAAGACAAGAATGGAGCAAAATTGATAATTAATAGGTTTTTGCTTAGGCTATGCCTATTATGGAGACTCTAGCTTTTCTAGAACTTCGGGTTCTGATGAGAACTTTAGCCAGATCAAAATACTAGTATCAATTTAGCTAATATGTTTGATTTGCTTTATTTTTGTAAATATACGGAGGTTGAAAGCTCGTTATAAATTGAAAATACTATTTCATTTGAAATGTATAATCGCATATATTTGACTTTTCCGCTATCCAGTCAGTTAATAACTGGGACTTTAACTGACCCATTTGTTGTTGTTTCCCATATAAATTTTCAATTTAAATGTTTGTTAAATTTCAACTTTGCATTCAGTCATCGGACCATAGTCTTATTATATTGTTTATTTTTTGTATCTTAGTAATAGTATAGATTAGTGTAATGTTTGTTACAAAATGCTTTGAGTATAATATTTTTTGTGAATTTTCTTTAATGTTCTTACTGGTTTTTGCAGGTTTGTTATTAGTGTACTGGTTTTTTGTTGTAGCTCATTTTGAAGGTTATACCTTGACTAATAACATGTAATTTGTTCAGATTCTTTGAATATTTTTTTTACGATTTTGAATCTGTTTGAGACGAAAAAAATGTAAATTATTCTCTATTTTCTGGCATTTTTAGTTGAATTGCGAAGTGATATGTATTAAATTTTCATGGCTCTCACGTTTTCCATAATGCTAATATCATAGTTCGCAAATTTCTGAAAGTAACGGGCATAAATATTTATTAATAAATGATACATAAAGACAAATTTAAACTCGAATGTTTTTAAAACTTTCATGCGTGATCTGGTTAATTTTTTTCGCGGGCTCAAATTTTCAGCATATACATTACATTTGGGACAGGTATCATTTTGAAATAAAAAAAAAGTAAATAAAGAAAAAATTAAACCCCTCATTGTATACTTTGTTTAGCTAAATACATACTGCCGTATTTATAAACAATTAAAACATAATTTTAAATCATTGTTAACCAAAATTCGATAAAATTGTATTAATAAACGAATATTGGCTTATTGGGGGTTAAGGTACTTAATTTTTTTTTTGTATTTTTTTTATTTTTTAAATAAATGCTTAATATGTTAAGAATATTGTGTTAAGATTTCAAGTCGATTGGAGGATAATTGACCAAGTTACGAGTATTTTTATGTCAAGTATGTCAGTGTAGAGTATAAAATTTAGTGTAGCAGTAAATATTCTATCGAGCAGACGTACACGTGCGTCCCTATTTTCGTATCATTTTAGCTCCGTTTCCATTAAGTTTTGTGTTAAATTATTACTGAAATGCCTAAAAAACTACAAGATCTGATAGACAATTAGCTGGTTCGAGATTATATCGACCTAGAAAAATTGTACCTCTGCAAAAACGTAAAAACGAAGGCGCTTTAACAAGTAGCGCGTCAGCTAAAAAAATTAAAGTGGCCATTCGTTCAAACACACGTTCAGTGCTCTTCCCGAGGATGTTTTGAATGCCATCAAGCCTATCTATTAGGATCTGACCAAAGATGCCCTCTTGGAGCGATGTGTCGGAGGCTTCACGCAGAACAACAGTGAGAGTTTGAACCAACTTATTGGGAAAATCTCACCAAAGTACTTGAGTGGAACCTCTGTCATCGTTGAAATTGCAGCTTATGTGGCAGACAGTGTCTTCAATGAATGTTCTTTAGCTTTGCTAACCTTCATGCAAGACATGGGAATCAATACTGGATCAAGTGCTCATGACGGGGCGCGATCAACTGACTCCATACGTATAAGCAAAGCAGAGCAGGAAGCTGAGAGACAAACTAAAGAAGGCAGGATTCGTCGTAGACAGGAGCAAAAGGTATTTTGGGCATCATGAATGATAGCAACATCCTTTATGGACCTGGCATTGATGATTCAGGGTGAGGTAAGCCGATAAAATTTGCTTATAAACGTTTAATACCAGATTTTTTTTGGTGTTCAAAACTGGAAAGCGTTTTTTCCACAACTCAGGTTTTTAAAGTCGGTGCCCCTCATAACTTCAAAACTACTGCACCGATCCTTTTGAAATTTTGAACACTATTTCTGTACATAATTTACGAGGTAACGCTGGAGAGTTTTTCAAATTTGTTAATAATTTTTGTTTTACAATAACAAATTAGCCGATTTTGTCCACTAAAAATCGCGTTTTCCTTTAAAAGTGTTCCAAAAAAAGTGAAAAATTAATATTTCAAAATACACTCAAAAAAATAAGTTAGTAGAAAAGTTAGTAAAACGTCTTGTAAATCAGGTATACTATTTTTTAGCAAAATTTTTGCTAAAATCGTGTTTTCAGCTAAAATTTTTGTTATACTTATTCAGCACTTAACTGTTTTATACTAATGCTTTACTAATATACTAATGTTTTACTAATAAATTTTGCTAAAAAAAAATTGTGCTGATAAGCACATTAACAGTGTGGACGACAACCAGATTGAAAGATATACGCAGAATGAATTAGATGTCGCGGCATGTCAAGATGTAGTAGAGAAGAGGAAAATGATACTAAAAAGTATAACTCTAATAAGACATATAAAAAAATCAACCATGGAAGTTTTTGTATCTGTTTTTCATATATAAAACAAAATTGAGGATTAAAACAACTTAAATTTTGCGTTGTCACCGGCTTGGGAAAATAATTGTCTATTAATTAAATAAAAGACAAAATGAAATATTTAAATTGGTGGTGGTCAAATTGCAAACAAACATATACAGACATGTAGCCAGAGTAAAGCGAAAGACAAAGACACACATCTTAGGTAGATTTTTATGGTTTCTTTTTCTTATTGCAAAGAAGGGTTGTTTTTTTCGTTTCGTTTGTGTTTGTGTTTGTTTATTTTTTCGTTTTGTTTCTATAATTATCTTCGTCAGTTGCGTTCTTTAAAAAAAAGCATCATTTAGACAACCATTGATGTAAGTAGTTGAAAGAAATTTTTGTTATGTTATATATATTTATTTCTATATATTTTCAGATATTAAATTAATTCATGTCAATGTGGGAAAATGAAAATTTTTGTATTTCGTAATTATTGTAAATTATTTTTAAAAGAATCACAAAAATATGTTTTATGATTTTCAGCAAATATATTAACTAAATTACAATTTTTCTACAAATTTTTTGCGTTTTTTTTCAGTCTACTAAAATTCAGCAAAAAATTTATTAATTTTTAGCAAGGCTCTTTTATTTCTAATCTACTAAGTGTTAGCAAAACTTTTGCTGAATCTACTACTACTCGCTGATTTTCAGCAAAAGATTTTGTTGACATTAGCATTTTTTTTGCAAGCACCCTCCTGACTAAAATTTTGCTGACTCAGCAAAATTTTTTGCTGACTTTACAAACTTTTTTTTTGAGTGTACCTGGGAAAAACTATTATCTAACGAATGAACTTTGATTTTTTGTTTTCAGATGACCCAGCACCAAGTTATGAGGGGCACCGCAATTTTTTTGAGACACGTTCGAATAATTGCTGTCATTGCCGTGTTTTTTAATATTTCTTCGTGAAAATTTTATACAATATTCTCCAAATGTCATGCTTTAATGTCCTATTAGTTTTAATAAAGAGATTTTAACTGTGTCGTCGCAAAAAAATGCCTTTTTTCTTACGAATTATACTTAACCCCCCCTCCCAAACAATCACTAAAAAACCTATTTTAATCCTTGTGTAAATAAATGGATTTTTATAATTGATTCGACCCTAATTTAAAACAATTTTAAAATGACAGTTTAGATTTTTGTTTTTGCTTTGCGCATATCTTCATTTTGAACATTATTGCGAAACATTTTCTCTCAATCAAAAAGACTTTGTTGATTTATTAATATAAAATTTACATTCTATATTTAAGCAAAACAATTGATAAAAACAATCGTTATTGAAAATATTTCATGTTTTTATATCAAAGTAATATTAAAATGTAAAATGAACTCGTGTTGTGTAGACAATCAAAGCAAATAAAAATGGTTATTTGAATACTTTTCCATATACAATAAAATCAAAATTTAAATTACACTTATACGCAACATTTTTATTTAAATTTTTTAATTTTTTGATTAGTTGACAAGTTAACATAAAACAAAAACAATATTTTTATCAAACACAACTAGGGTTTAATAATTTCCGAACTTTTTCATTTCCTAGGAAAAATTTTAAATTTCCCGGGAATTCCAGGAATTTCCAGGAAATTGATTTTGTTTTATTTAAAACCAGTAATTTGATCATAAGGAAAGTTTTTTTTTTTTTGAAAAAACAGAAACATATTAATTAAATGATTAAAGATAATTTTAATTAATTTTAATTTAATATTAAAAATGGCACTAAACTGCATTGCAATACTGCAGGCTAAAAAAAAACGCCCTGCTGGAAATATAAATCCTGGTAATATACCGTTTCCCATGTTTCTAATATAACATGTTTGCTTGAAAATATAATTATGTTTGCCTGTAAACATGCATA
This sequence comes from Delia radicum, assembly GCA_021234595.1. Taxonomy (NCBI): domain Eukaryota; kingdom Metazoa; phylum Arthropoda; class Insecta; order Diptera; family Anthomyiidae; genus Delia; species Delia radicum. The sequence goes on from CM037852.1 coordinate 237,541,008, forward strand.
TAATTGGAAAAACCTTCCATCGACAAACATATATATGTTTGGCTGCAAATATATATATATATATATGTTTATTATTTGCATGTCTCAAACATAATATCTACAAATTTTAAAATTGCAAATATATCTTTGTTAAGTTTTGAGAATTTGAATCATTGTAAACATATAAATAATTGACTGCAAACATATGTAGAAGTGTTTTTTTTTTTCTGCGTGTGCTGTATAATCAGAACTATTCATTCGTGATGATGTGAACGGAATTTTCAGCGTACCTGAGGTGTTAAGTATACACACAGGGAAATAATCAGTTGGAGGTCGGTTATAGTTATCTCAAAATATAATTGTTATCGTAATATTGTTATAATCGAAACTAACAAAACATCTTAATTATAAAAGAAAATACACATTACGAAAAGTTGGTGCAGCAGGCAAAAGCGATTGTTTTTCCAACCAATACTTGTAGAAATGATCTTTGGTATTTTGTTTCCAGAGACACAACCATAGAAAGACATCATAATTAATAATTATTATTATAATTTTAGTGACAACAATCATCAAATTGCAGTTACAGCCATACCTAAACAAGAGCGGCAAGCGTTTTCTAGCTGTCAAAAATTCTCATGTCCATACAATTTATATGTAGCATCCCGAAATAACGCGGCGGCAACGCGGCGGCAACTCTTTGCAATTGGAAAATCCGATTTTGACAGAGCGTTTCATAGTGAAGTTAGTTGCAAAAGACAACAAATGTAAACCAGTGATGGCAAAGTTGATACTATAGTACTTTTTTTGATACTATTCGATGTTCCAAATTACTCCCGCGACTCATTTGATACTATTGGACGATTTAAAGTTTTTAATTCATTTTATTTTTTTAATTTTTATTAATATATACATTTTTTTAATATATTGCTCGCAACTTCATAAATAAAGATGTGTTAGATAATTGCACACCGTTACAATTAAATATCCACGATAACCATATTAAGCTAAACGACGTTTTTTGTGGTACTTAAGTGGATTTGTATATAAATACAAATCAGATTGAATCCGGCACTGTAAATTAAATAAAAGAAAATTCCAAAAAATGTTATATTAAATTTTGTAAGGATTTGAAGAACAGAGTAAATTTTGATAATGAAATTTTAATTTGGTTCAGTAAGATTTCACCTGAAAACGTTATTTGCGGAAGAACCAATAGTATCGTGCCATTTTTGATAAAAAATTTTCCAAACGAAGAAAATAATTTTGACGCCATTAATACCCAATACAGAGCGTTGGCAGATTGGCAAGAACTAAAACTTTCTAGAAAGGAAACTTTGCTCGAAAGTATCTAAAATTAAAATGAGTTAAACAAATATATGTTTCCCGATATTTTAAGAATTGCTGAAGGTATTTTATCCATACCACATTCTTATGCAAACGTTGAGAGAATTTTTTCATACCAAAATCTGATTAAAACCAAAGGCAGAAACAGACTTCATGTTCCAACAGTATCAAATCTAATACAAACAAAAGATTTATTAAATGCAACAAATTCTTGTTGTTACAATTTTAAAATCTCTAACAAGTTATTATCAACCAATTTATAAAATTCTTTTTTAGCTGTATTGATTAATTTAATTTGGATCTCATTTGGAGTTCTTTGTTCCTGTACATTGATTTAAAAAATATACTTTTTTCAAGTAAAACTTTATTTTTTTTATAAATTCATATAAACATAAATTTATGTTCATTAACATTTAATGTTATTTTAATGCATTTTGTATGAATTTTAAGAAAAATAAAATAAAAAATATTTTAGTACTCTGAGAGTCGAAAAAGTACTATTTGAAAATTTTATTGGTACCGAAACGAAATTCTCATCCCTGATGTAAACAAAAAAATAAGACAGAAAAAAATATATTTGTTATTTATGTATATATATTATATTATTATTTATATTATTATTTATATATATTTGTTATTATACAAAACACAAAACATAAATCAGAAACACCAATATTGTAATCAGGGTTGTTATATTTTTTATTTTGATAACCCTGTTTTTATCGATTTGACGTACCGTTGCCGCTCTGGTTTAGGGATGACATTTCAGCGTCAACGCTAGGCGTTAAAAAACGTTCCGCTTTCCGCTCTTGTTTAGGTATGCCTGTTAGAATAATTTGTTTGTTTTAAAAACTTAAATTTTGTGATTTATCTGTTGAGTACATAAACTGTCGGTATATATATATGTATATATATATTTATAAACACAATTTTTTTTCTTTTCTACAGCAAATGTAAATTGGTTTTGAATAATTTGTCAAAAAAAAAAAAATAATAATATAAAAAACATATTTCAAAACTACAGAAAATGTACAGAAAAATTTAATTTGAAAAATTTTTATTTAATCATAATGAAAAACAATTCAAAAAGGTAATATGTAATAGCATGTATAATTATTGTTTTTAATAATCTTATTTTTACAGCTAAAGCTCAATAATATCTTTATAGCCTTTATGGACAATACTTAGAAGACTTCCTCGAAAATAAAGCATAAGGATAGAAATTGTTGAGATGGTGAACATTTTCATTGGAAGCTTTTCGTCATAAAAATCTAATATTTTTGGAATATTTGCTTGAAAGCAGAGATCAAAGACTCTGAAGGCTCGTTGCGAAACTAATGTACTGTTTTTCCATTTCATTTCCATTCAAGATCAACTGAAAAGGGTGTGTAAAGTGCTTCCAAAGGAAAATGTTACCGTTATAAAATACAAATTTTAAAGTATTCTCTATGGATACATTTTTATTGGTCTTAGGAATAATTTCCTACGCAAAAATAGTTTTGTGGAAGAATTCATTGTAGAAGAAGTCAAAATTTTATAAATGCAAAAACAATCTGTGTTTTTAAGTGTATGAATGCAAGAGTCAGAGTTAACCTTAAGGATAAACAGCTAAGAATCTTTGATCTTTTAATTTGGATTTTCTTAAAATAGTTCAGAAGCTGGTTTAATATTAAAAGAAAAAAAATCAATATATATAATTGTTCTCAGAATTTGTGGTCCATTTATGTAAAAAAAATATTTTCAGAATCTTATATAGGAAAGGTTCTAAAAAACAAGTTTTTGTAAAAAAACGTTTTTAAAAAGTAAAGTTTAATCTCCAGAATCTAAGATTAAATAAAAGTTTTAATAATCCGTCAATTAAATCTTAAATCTTAAAGACAAAATTTCTTAGAATTTAAATACTTTTGAATCTAAAAAAATAGTTCAGTTTCAAGGATTTTTGCAACAAAAAACAAAAATTTAAAAAAAAAAATCTTAAATGAAACCATTAAATTCACAAGAACTTTTTTTGTTAAAATTCCATTAAAAACGCATTAGATTTTATTGTTTTTTTATATCAAAAACGCAGATTCAGAATTTTCTCGGATTTTAAATTCTCTTTTCATAGAAAAAAATTGTAGGAATTTCTTATCTGTGTTTTTTAGGTAAAACTTTTTCTATTGCAAATCCAAATAAAAGATTATTGCAAAAAACTAAGATGCGGCAATTTTTTTCTGTAGAAGTGTTTAAATTTCTGACGATTTATTGTACAAATAAAAATGAGATTCTAAGGATTTTTTCTATACAAAAAAAGTATTCTAAATAAATACAAGATTTTGAAATAGGAAACGGTCTTCAAGATGATGCTAAACTAGCAACAAAAATCTTGAATTTTTTATAATTTTTTTTTTTATATATTAATATTTTCATTAAATAAACTGTATTGTAATATTTTCTTCAAAGAACATAAAATATAAAAAATTTAAAAAAAAAATAAATTGATGGATATGGTGTACTTCTTTTATAAATTCGATTGGGTTTACTAAATAAATTTTTTCTAATTCGGCTGGGATAATTACATATGCTGATGTTCATCACAAAATATTAGTCGTTCCAATTGAATCTACAAAAAATATCATATTGGTACATGCAACAACAAGAATTCGGTTGGCAAAAATTCGGTTGTAGCAACGAATCTATTTTCTGTGTGTAGCTTTTCTTTACGTTGGTTGTGGCAATAGTAGGTATTTCCATCAGGTCCCTTTAAATTAAAATTTTTATTTCATCCGGAAATATGACCTTAAGTGAAAGATATGATATAGTAATTTTGGCATACCTTGTTCCAATTCATGACCATGTTTAACTCCGAGATTTCCATACGTTTGATTTAAAGCCTTGCTAAAAGTCGTAGAACTACGTCCATTTCAATTCGTACAATATCTTCGGATGAATTTAGAACTCACAAAGCTGGTAATTTGCTAACAGCATGGAAAACTAGGGCACTGTGCTGTCTACAGTTTATAGTAGAATTACTTTCAGCGTTTAAAATCCAGCGTGTAACGCGATTAGTTAACTTAGATTTTCTTCCACTATGCGATTTGCATTCGACTTTGTCCAATTAATCGCGAAATTTTTGGTAATTGTCCAAAATTTACTAGCATATGGTAGCCTAAAGGCTTCAGTAGTTTATGCGTATAGTAAAAACAACTTATCTATAGACAATTAAATGAGTTAGAAGTGTAAAGAAACATTTTTTTTCTTTTTTCTAGGCATTGCTGGTGTTGTCAAATAAAATCGTAATAATTCTGTAAAAAACAGATGTTTTCAAATTCTATACTTGACATTTAACTCAATGTATAAGAAAAAGATAAATATTATTTATTATTATATTCATTACAAGAATGCTGCGTTACTTTTTTACTTCTACTTTCAAACTAATTAGCCTTAACTCATAACTCAACAAAAAGTCCTTATTTCTATGTATGTTTTTGTGGAAGTTTTTGCAATATGCTGCATAAGTTAAATCATTTTCACAGATTTTTATTTTAGAATTGTTCGCATATTCTTTAAAAGAAAACTAATTTTGTTGTGACCTGTTTGAGGCATTTCGGTTTATTTAAAATTTCTTTCACATTGGCATAAACAACATAAAATTCATTTTCATTGGAAAAATAAATGTTGTATTATTTTTGGTTTGGTTGTTGTTAACAAACAACTTTCAGTGGGTTTGTTCAAAAGTTGTTAGACTTGGATGAAAATTTGTTTTTCTTTATGTTTTTACGTGGTAAAAATTAAGCTTTCTTTTAAAACAGTTTATATGTCAATAACGATATTTACAATTTTCCTGCACTCAAAAGAAAAAAGACGTCAGTAAAGTCAGCTAAAATGCTGGCAGAGTCAAAAAAGTAAAATTTTGTAAAAAAAAACTAGTAAATTCAGGAAAATGCAAATGAAGATCCATATGTTAAAATCCACAAAAAAAAAATAATTGTGGGATCTCATTTGTTAATTAAATGACCACCCATTCCTGATTTTTTTTAGTGTACATAATTTATGGTAGACATCACACACTCATTTTTAACGATTTGTTTGCCTTTTATTAAAACTTTAAGCATTCACAATTTAGTTACACCATATTTTCAGTTCCATTAGAAAACCCAACACATCGCTTGTGCTCCATGGGACGGAAAATGCACTGAAAAAAAAAAAATTAGACTTTTTTGAACTTTTTGATATGATAGCAAATCTGGGTTTTCTTTAAATCCTAGTTAAGTACATGCGGGTTTTAACATAATTTCTAGAAGCTACTTAGTGAACTTCGACCATACAATATTTTTTTTTAGCTACTCGACTTACATTGTTGTTGCTATAATACTTCATTTTGAGTCTATATATTTTCTGCCCCTAGAGTTATCTTCTTTTTACGGACTAAGGACTTCTTTGAATCTCGCGGTTTTTCTTTGAAAAACAATTTGTACACTCAAAAAATAAGTCAGTAGAAAAGTTAGGAAAACGTCCTGTAAGTCTTTCAGCTAAAATTTAGGTATACTTATTCAGCAGTTATCTGTTTTGAACTAATGTTTTACTAATATTTTACAAATCTTTTTGCTAAAAAAATTGTGCTGATAAGCACAGTAATAGTGTGGACGACAGTGGAATAAATTTTATATATCTTTTTCATACATTAAACAAAAATACAACAATCTTTATACATATAAATAGTGGATTTAAAAACTTAAATTATTGTCTTGTCACCGGCTTGTCAAATAGTTGTTTACTAAATTAAAGATCAAATAAAGCATTTTATTTTAATAAAGACTAAACGCATACTAAATGTTATCAATATAGAGTGGTAAAATAGCAAACAAATATCCGTTCAGGTAGACAGACTAAAGCGAAAATAAAGGACACACATCTAGGTAATTTTTTATGCTTGATTCTTCTTATTGCAAAAAAGAATTATATATGTCATATTTTGTTATATATTTTTTTGTTTCGCATCTAGAATTACTGAATTTGTCTTCCTTCACAAAATGCCTTCATTTAGACAATCATTGATATAAAAAGTTGAAAGTTAATTTTGTTTATGTTACATATAATTATTTCTATCGTCTATGTAGGGTTATAAACATTATTACATTATATTTTGTAACGTATTGTAAATTTTTTTTAAAAGAATCGCAAAAGTAGTTTTCAGATTTTCAGCAAATAAATTAACTAAAGTATAATTTTTCTAAAAAATTTTTAACTTTTAGCAAGGTATTTTTTAATTCTTAATCCACTAAGTGCTAGCAAAACTTTTGCTGAATCTGATTTTCAGCAAAAGATTTAGCAAACATTAGCTATTTTTTTGCAAGCACCACCTGACTAAAATTTTGTTTTTGCTGACTTTATTAACTTTTTTGGAGTGTAGTATATAATTTAAAGTTTCCAGCTTAAACCGATAAATCTGAAAACTCTTTTCGCAAGGTTTCATTAAAAAAGTAATAAATTAAATTTTTTAAACAAATGTTTGATTGATAAGCATACAAAATTAAAATTTAACTGTACTTTAAATATAAATTGGGCTCTTTATAATCGGACCACATCAAACTCAGTGTAATATAATCCATACATATTCGCTACTGTAAATCTTCTGAAAATTTTTATATAATTGTTTTAGATTGGTCGCCACAAGGAAATGATCTATAGCCGATAAATGCCGAAGACGTTGGCATATACGCTGATGTTTTTGAATATGGAATATTCCACTTAATTTTTTTATACCATGTGTGCGGACACATTAGGGAACATTCCTTTACATTTTATTTGACTGTAAAATAATAATGGTGATATTTTATGGTTATTCTCAAATGAACATTACCTAAGTTTGTAATAAAAATAAAAAATCCTTTTTATGTCATCCCTAATCATAAATTTACACTTGATATATTAAATACCAACGTAGTATTAAATACAATATTCTTGCTGACAAAACAACAGGCAACTAAAACTTTTGGTGACGCTGAATATTTTAATTGTCATGATACATTATGATGTACCCTAAATTATGAAGTACCAAATTTACTAAAATCCCCCAATCTTATTCCATTTAGTCTCAAATTTACAAATAAACATTAAAAAGATTTGTAATAACTATTAAATATCGTGTGATATATTTTTTCTATAAAGTTTTGAAATTCGTAGAAGAGTTATCTAGTTGTTGCTTTTGTAAAGTCACAACAACTAAAAACCGGTTTAGAAAATTTTCTTACATTTTTTTTTGTTTTTATTACCTTAACCGAGCACTAGCTACTGTGGCCTTCGGCGTGTTGTAACGAAACAGACCATTGCCTCTGGTGGGAATCGAACCCACGACCCCCACACAGATAAGCCATCACGCTACCAACTAGCCTACCGGGCGCACTTTCTTATTTTTATTTTATAAAAATGTTCATAATAATTTCATCCGACTCACAGTGGGATATATCACAAAATGTTTCGAAATAATTCGGCAGTTTCTTGCTTAGTAGTCCGCTTAAGTTTTGGTTTTGAACCAACCAGGCTTCCCGAGGGTGGCATAATGACCACACTAAATAGGGAACTGTTTGCATATAAAATTTTGAGTTCTCGCCATTTTTTTCTTTCTAATCCGATTTTCTAAAGTTAACATTATTGCAATCTGCTTGTAGAGGATAACAAAAACACATGCTTACATGTGTGAGTTATCTATAGCAGTTCCCGAGATATTCCCATTTGAAAATGGTAATTTGGTTTCAAATTTGGTCCCAGTTAAGTGCAGTTTTTTTTGCGAATAGCGGGACTAAATCGTTGTCAATTTTTCATCTAAAATATTGCTTATTTAACTAAATAAATTCCTGATTAAATAAAAACAAAATTAATGCAATAACTTGCTCCACTCAAAAATTTTAAATTTTAAATAAAAAAACATTTTTTTTTGCGATTTTTTAACTTCACATAAATATTTTCTTTCTGAATATGTAAAGTGAGCATACTTTTCTGAAATGTCTTTTTATATAAAAGCGAGTTGTGTTTAATAAACTTTTAATTTGCATATACCAGGCCGCTTTAAATTCGCCACATTTTTAATACAAATATAAGCTTTAACCCAACTTTAACCCACATACAATCTGTAAAAATCCCATTTTTGGAATAAATTTTTTTGGAAATTATGGGAGTGCTTATAACAAATTATAAATTCGGACATACATTTTACATTACTGACTACCAAATATAGTTAAGTCCAAAAAATCATTTAATTATGCCTATTAATAAATATTTAATTGAATAATGAAAATTTACATTTTAACAAAAATTTTAATTTTTACCTTCCTATTAGGATTTTCCAAGTTCTTGTTCTATCAATAGTGCAAATTGGGATTCTTTTCAAAAATGTCGCAATTTTCATTTCATTTCCTCTTCTATCTCGGCACCTATTATGAATTTCTCATGAACTATTACACTGTGTGTAATTTTTTAAGTCATGGCAAAATAACCATATACGGACACCACTACGTGATAAAAGACTAAAAAAAAAGACCCGTGTCTCCCAATTTTTCCGAAAGTCATCTCCTCTTTTGTTTATGGGCCGCCAAAGATTTGGGGCCTCGGTATCATTTTCGCAAAAAAGTGATCATTTTCTCAGGCTCATATCTTGCAAACCGTTCAGAATTTCGATTTACTCTATATGTCAAAGTTGTAGCTCATAAAGAACAAAAATTGCGAACATATAAAATCAAAAAAAACTTCACCTTCCAGATCAAAATCGCAAAAAACTTAAAAAAAAATTCGATTTTTTTTACCTTTTTTCCCGTGTTCATGTCCATATGTTCGAAATTCTGAACGGTTTGCAAGATATGAGCCTGAGAAAATGATCACTTTTTTGCGAAAATGATACCGATGCCCAAATCTTTGGCGGCCCATAAACAAAAAAGGAGATGACTTTCGGAAAAATTGGAAGACACGGGTCTTTTTTTTTAGTCTATTATCACGTAGTGGTGTCCGTATATGGTTATTTTTTTTCGTGTTGCACTGTGTTAGAGATGAAAATCGGATTAGAAGCAAAAAAATAGCGAGCACTAAAAATGTTATATGCTGAAAGTTCCCTTTTTTGGGTGGTCACATTGCCGCCCGGGGAGGTGCTTGTAAGATTCAAAATCAAAACTTGAGCCCGCTATTAAGTCACTTATGCCTGTTCCGAATGTCATTGCAATCGGACCACTAAGTATGAAATGACCGAATTATTTCCAAAAATTTGTGATGTATTCCACTGTGCGGCTGTTGAATAGACAAATGTGGTGATATTGAGTAATGAACAAACACTAAAAATAGAAAGAAGTTCGAAACCAATTTAATCTTAACTCAATAATAACAAATAAAAGTTAATAAGTGTTCAACAGTTCGGATTAACTTTGATTTTATAAGTTATATGACAGATATTAAAAGGGTGTTCTTTTTTTAGAGGTATAGAACTTTGAAATGGAATAAAACAAACCTGAATTTTTTAAATTAACATGAAATTTACTTTATTTGAAAGATAACCTTCTGGCATTATAATTTAAATATGACTTCTGGCATACGACTGCCACGGTTGGTTCGGACATAGTCTAATCTGGAGGTCCAATTTTCGATGATTTTTTCCAACATTTGTGGCCGTATATTGGCAATAACGCGGCGAATGTTGTCCTTCAAGTGGTCAATCGTTTCGGGCTTATCGGTCTACCCCGATAAGCGATTTTGCATATCCCCACAGAAAATAGTCCAGCGGTATTAAATCGCACGATCTTGGAGGCCAATTCACGGGTGCGAAACGTGAAACTATGCTGTTACCAAACGTTTCCTTAAATAAATCAATTGTGGCACAGCTGTGTGACATGCTGCCGTCTTGTTGAAACCCCACCTCCTCCACATCATGATTGTTCAATTGATGAACGATAAAGTCAATAATCATGGCTCTATAGCGGTCACCATTGACTGTAACATTCTGACCAGCACCGTTTTTAAATAAGTACGAACCAATGATTCCACCAGCCCATAAAGCACACGAAACAGTCAGTTTTTCTGAATGTAACGGTGTCTCAACATACACTTGAGGAGTATCATCACTCCAAATACGGCAGTTTTGTTTATTGACGTATCCATTAAACTAAAACTGAGCTTCATCGCTAAACAAAATTCGCAAAATTCGTGCGCTATACGTATTTGGAACAGAACCATGATTTTCAAATTAAATATGCACAATTTGGAAGCGTTGTTTAGGCTTCAGTCTATTCATGTTGAAATGCCAAACCAAATAAACATAAATCACTTGACATCTGACAAAATGGCCTCCAGTTAAAAAAGTGTTGCCAGCTTAAAGTTCTATACCCGTATAAAAACCCCCTGTATAATACACACAATAGGGCACGATGAATGTTGATGATGATCGTAGTTGTGTATATAATATTTAAGTTACCTTGAGAAATATGGGTAATTTTTTCGCCATTTTTGAATTTTGAAACGTTTTTACAAAGTGTTTTGTAAATTAATTGTACTACAAAGAAAGTTAATTTATTAGTAAAAAGTAGCTTCGTTTTTAAAAATCCGTTAAGAACTGAATGAGTTGTTAAAACTTTTTATTAACACAAAATAGTTGCGAAAAATATAATTTTTTGGCCATTCCCCTCAAAAAAATTAGCTTGACGTTTTTTTTAATTCAGCATCGATATTGTTGGTCACAGTGAAGTGACTAACAATATTCATTTTATGGTATTTTTTCCCTCAAAACGTTTTTCCACTCTAAAGACTTCTTGGTGAAATCGTTGCCTTGTTCATGTTGCTGCCCGCATGTAGCTGTAGGCCGTTGCAATCTCGTTTATTATAGTTAGTATATGAAACTAACAATATTCGCTTTAACTAAGTATGTCATGTTAACACATTAGCGCTCACTGTCCCCATAGCACACCTCGATTTTCACATCATTTAAGAGCAAATAAAAAACTTATATATTGGGAAAATTTTTGGAAAAGGAAAAATTTTTGTTTTTAAAATTTTTAATAATACTGATATGATATGTATTGTTAATATTAATTGCTTTTTTCAGGCACTATTTAAATCTCTTGAATCAAATTTTACAATACCGAATTTCGAAACGGTTCGATTAGGGGATAGGTTTTCTTCTTTTTTCTCTTAGGCAATTGACACCTTTGCCTATCATATAAATATATCTTTACTGAATTCTCTTCAAACTAAATTTTATATAGCAGAATGTAAAGTTTTGTATAAATGACAAATCTGTCTCTCAAGCAAAAAAGTTTGGCGAACACTTTTGCACCAATTTTCTATTATGTGACCATTTGTGTGTTTATAAAATATTAGCTACAAAAAAATGTGTTTGTTGGAGAAATTCACATAGATTTCTCAAGTTAACTTAAATAATATATATACCATTGGAAAGGTATCACTTTAATCTTGCTTAATCCGCTAATCGGATGATATTCAACTAAGTAACAGGTTTATAAGTGTATAAAGGTACGAAAAACCGGGTTTTTACCCATCTCAAGATTTTGGAGGTGTTTGGCAAATTTTAAAAGCAGATTCTTGTTGTACTCGGAAACACTTACTGTGTCAGTGTCACTTCCCAGGAACCTTTTCTATCGCACTGTATCATAGATCAACGGTAAACTTCACTATAATTTAAGAAATTTTCAAGAAACCGGTTTTCCAAAAAATAATATTTAAATTCCCACATTCAACACCAAATGAACGAAAATGTTGCTGGAGAGGGTGTTATCATTTAAATTCGACAATTCGTAATTAAGACTACACCCTGTAATACACACATATAAACATAATAAATACATACATATAAACATGTATGTATAAATAAAACAAACACACAACTTTTAAAGACTTCTGTTCAAAAAACATCATTAAGAGAGGTAAAGTAAAATCTAGTAAATTTTACGACTTTTTTCAAACAAAAAGTATTCGGTTTACTTGTAGAACAGAGTTAATAGTGAATTCATTCATAAATATAGTGAAATAAATGCATTGAAGCACAAATTTTCGAAATTCTCATGAAATCTATAACAAGAAATATAAGAAAGCTCTAAGAAATATCACTTATAAGAGGTATTTCGACACCTGTTGAAACTGAGTTTAGATCAGGCGCGGATCCAGGAAAAGGTTTGGGGGGGGGGGGGATATCTGAGAGTATTTTTAATTAATTTTTTAATCTTTTTTACATTTTTGTATTGAAAAATATCATTTTGGAGTTGGAAATTTCCCATTCCCGCCACACTTGAAACCGCAACTGCTTTAGAAGCATCTTATTTCTCAATGTTTTTGGAAATGAGAGAAACGATGAAAGGGTTATGTAGATTATACTTAAAAACAAAGATATACAAAGTTTCAAGTAAAAAAGTATTCTCATAAAGGATTCATGGTCATGTAATATAGGAAATAAAAAAAAAAGACTTTAGTTTACAATATCTTTCTCATTACTTTTTTTATTTTTTTTTTTATCATAGTTTTTAAACTGCAGTTCCAAACTAAAACAAAATGGAGTCACTTGATAGATACATTCACTGAAAAGTAATTTCCATATCGCTGCTCGGTGAAAAGTTGTTTAGTGGTTTAAAAGTGAAACCAAAATTTTCCCGATTTTTGAACTTTCGCACTTTTTGAGCCGTTTAATGTAATTTGGTTTTAAGTTTGAGCTACACCATGCTAAAATCAGGGCACCAACATGTTGTTGCAACAACGTGATACGAACATCACAGACTTATAAATTCGATACTCTTTTTAAAAATTTTTCCAGATTAAATTATTTTTTCTTTCATTATTTTTTATAAGAAACATAACTTCAGAACATGGCTAGGTGTCTACAATGAATCTTCACGACGGACTAAATTGATAAAGCGCAAAAAACAAAATGTTTATTCTTAGCGGTTACAGCAGCAGATTTTTAAACACATTTCGGTTTGTGTCAACTAAAGCGCTATATCAATTCCTCCAAAACGCACATCCAATAAAAGATATTAACCCTTCGTTGCATGATTTAATTTCCTTATAGGAAAAAATTTTTTGAAGTTTTATTCTTGTTGCGTGTTAAGTTATGATTGCAGAAATTAAATTTGGTGGACTTCCTATATCTATTTTAAGAGTTATGTAACATTGCATATATGCAATATCATGCAGCAAACGTTTTATCGATTTCAATGCTCAAAAATTAAAAACATTTTATGTTATATAGCAATATTAATCCAAATTAAAAAAAAAAAATTATTTAATTCATGTTTTTTTTTAATAAGATATATAACTACAAGAAAGGTTGTCTTTAATTGTATTTAAAAAACTATTCTGTATGAAATTTTTTGAAACAATTTCTTGATTTATTAAAGCATAAGGCTGTGTCGCACTTTTCGCATTTAATAAAAGTGTATCCATTACAGCCCGGCAGTTTGCATGTAATTCGGTTATCTACCTATTTGGGCCAATGATCCATGTGATCTAGTCGAACTTCGTTTTGGGGAATTGGCAAACTTCTTGGATGCTTCTCTAAAATTAAGAATTATTAAAATATGATTGTTAGAATAAACTATTTAAAAAAAAAAAATTTATATATATAAACTTGGTACATACCTTACAGGAAAGATTTTTGTTACTTCGGAAGGTCTTCCCCGAGCTATTGATGTTTTCCCCATTTTGCAAAGCGTTTCACCAACTTTCAAACGAAAATCCGCCAACGTTTCGTTGACATTGTTGCCTTTTTGTAATTCAGCGCGTTTGTATAAAAGCCAAGCATTGACCAAAGCTGTATCTACCAAGTGATAAAAAAGGCACATATACCATTTCTTGGAGCGTATTCTGATTTTGTTGCGCCCTATGAAGGAATCCAGTAAGTCGACCCCACCCATAAACTTGTTATATTCTGATACAATGTTTAAGCAATCGACAGTTATTTTTTTCCAAACTTTTTGTCAAACCTTTCAACGCTTAGCTCAGGGTTCTTGCCGCAAAAGTTTGACATCAAGTTAACAATTTTGTTGTCTCTCCAAGAAACAACAGATATATCAAAATTATCAACCGTTGCAACATATTCGCAAGATTCTCCGCGTGGTTTTTTCATCATAATTTTGTCGTCTGGAAGTTTTAAGTTCGGAATTCTATTCAGGCGGACTGTACCCAACGAGAAAATACCACGATTTGCTAGTGTGATCATTAACGGCAACGATGTATAATAATTATCAAAAAAAACTTTGTAGTTTTTTTCTGATGGAACGGGTCGTAGAAGTCTTATAACAATGTTGGCACACGCTCCTAAATCACTTTCTTCGGGGAGCCTATACAGGCGGTTGTTCTCTTGACCCGTATATATTTCAAAGTTATAGTTGTAACCCGATACTCCTGCAAGCACATACAGTTTGAATCCCCATTTGTTTGGTTTCATTGGAGGATACTGCTTCAAATATGATTTACATTTTGTAGAGCATAGTTGCTCATCAACAGAAAGGCAGCTTTCAAATGGGACCGACCTAAATTTTTCAACCAATGTTTCACAACAGGACGTATTTTAAAAAGCCGGTCGTGATTTGGATCATCTTTTGGTATTATTTCATCATTGTTATTGAAATGTAACATTGACTTAATTTTTTCAAATTTATTCAAAGACATGGTCTCCTGTATAAGTGTATTTCCAACAATCGGTGCCCAATATCGACGATTGTTTGGAATTTGAACCACAGACATTGTAATGCATATACCCAAAAATTTATGCAAGTCCAGTTGATCAATAGGATCTCGAGAATCTGGATTTTTCTGGCAAGTATATAAATTCGACTGGTAAACAATAGAATTTATTAGTTCGTCCGAAAAAAAATATGTGAAGTAACTGCAAGGTCCACTCAAATTCAAAAAATTTTCTGGAAGCTCTTCGCTGGCCTTAAAATCAGTGTTTAAATCCATTGTGAAATCTTTTTGTTTCCAAATAGTTCTTTCATATTTTTTTTTCAGAGACCGTAAATCACCAAAATTGCTTCTTTCATTAGCACTAGATATTTGTTCTGCATTTGCTTCCTCCGTCACATACTCCAGTCGACTTAAGTTAATTTCAACATTATTGTCATCGTCATCAGCAAAAAACTCATCTTCACTTTCATCCCAACCTTCAATTATTTGAGCAATTTCGTTATCAGTAAGTGACCTCCGAATAAACAAAATTATGATTAAACGCATGGAATTGCATATATGCAATATAACAACATATAAGCAATAAAAGTTCACATAAGCGCAAACGCATGAATTTGCACATATGCAATGATGCATTACAGCGCTCAAGTAAATACTTTGCAATTAAAAATTTGTAGTTATTTACAAAGAAAATGTAGTAAAATATTTAAATTATATTTACATTTCAGTTAATTTTCACAGGATTTCAGAATAATAAAAGAAATCAACACTTTTTTTTCGCTTAATTAAAACACTTCTTGTTTCAGCAACTTATATTAACAAATGTTTAACAAAATACGCAAAATTGCAACAAAAATAGAATGTGTTGACATAAAAGAGATCAACGAAAGAAAAAATAACGGTATTTGTTTAATAGCGGAGTTGCCAGATACGCGCGAAGTCAACATTGCATATATGCAATGGCATGCAACGAAGGGTTAATTAGCCAAAAACTGTTTAAATTTTTGTATTAAAAATGCAAAAATTGTTTTTTCGGACTTTCATATAAGCATATTATATTAATTAACTTTATACTAAAATCGAAAGGCATCAAATATTTTAAGGATTTTAAATTTTAAAGAGCACTCAAAATATTGATAATATCAAAAACCAACTTTTCATTTGGCGAATTTAAATGTATTTAATATGATATGCTGCAAATAAGTAACCCCAAATCCAATTAAATACTATTAAACCTGTAAAAATAGTGTTTTTCCCAAAATAGTAACGGTTTTATTTTTAAGTTCTAATATATGACCGAAACATTTGTTGGGTGTATTTTTATATTTTTTGGTGGTGTAATATATATTATGACATGTGATAAATACAATTTATTTCACGTACCTTTAATTAAATACATCCAAAATCTGAAATTTTGATATTTTTAATTTGCTTGAAATTTAAAACCTCCATAATTTTTGCGCCGTTAATGATAAATGATTTACGCGGATGAGTTCAGCACGCTGAAACATCATCCAATACATACACTAAAGGTTATTCATGTCTTATAAACAATTTTTTGCAAATTTTTAAAAAACCTCATATCTTGATTTGTAGACATTAACATACAAAATTGTATAAAAGGCTGTGTTTTCTGAAGATTTTTTTTTTTTAAATCAATAGGCCAAACCAAAAAAAAAAAAACTATTTAGAAACGTTCGCTAATGTGGAATGTTTGCTAAAGTGGATCTTTCGTTTTGTTGCAAACAGGTAATAAAATTTAATTTCCGGTATTTCTCATTTAAATTTTTTTTTGACGTGTTGCATATGTTTTCCCTTGTTTTATTGTATTGTACGAAAACACGCAACAAAAGAAAAAAGTGAATATCAAACAACTTTTAAAGAGTTTTGGAAGTCGGATTTTTGTAAACGGTAAGCATTTTATTCACAATTTTAATAAATAATCTAATAATAATCAGATCTAGTTGATCTGTAATAGTTAGATCTAGTTGATCTGCATTACCAGATCATCAAATTTGAAAATTAATTTAAAATCTGGGAAGATTAAAAAAAGCAAAACAAAGCTACTAAAAATAAGATAAAAATGACCATGCAGAAAAAACTGCTAAAATTAGCAGATTTTTTTACTAAATATTAGTATTGTAATGTACGTTATATTTTAAATAGTATTGCTTTTTTATTAAAACAGTTTTTTAAAATACAATGACAGCTTTCTATTGCAAATAACAAAAAATATATTATGAATGAACTTATATGGAATAATATATAAACTTATAAGACCATATTTTTCCATATATGGTCATTTTGCAAATATGTACGAATATGGATGCATATATATGATCATATCAAAAATATATGTGATCATATATGAACTTTTTTAACCGGATACGTAAATTCTAAAATGAATTCTTTGACTGAAGATGTGAAATCATCATTTTCTGCTCTGACTTCAGATGCTGATGAAGATTGCGATGATGATGATAATAATGTTTATGGTTGTGAAAAATTATTATCATCATAATTTTTTTCTGTTGTGTTTGGGGATTTTGATTACTTGCACAAGTAAAGGAAAAATATGCACACACAATGAAAAGAATATTGTACTACTATTTATTTCCCCCCTTTAAACAGCAAAATAAATATTTCAGTTAGACATTTAAGGAAAACAAGTTTTTATGCTCTTTAAGTATTTAAACTTTCAAAAAAAAAAACTACAACTTCTTAAATCTTAAAAGTAGAATTGTTTTAATAAACTTGAGAAAAATGTTATACATATAAAATAAATGGGTTGAAACGAAATAAAATAAAGTTTTAGAATCTTTAAACCTAAAGAACAAAAAGCAACTCCTTAAGAAGATGCCCAATCAGAAAGTGCTAGTGGTTAGTGCTGGCTAGTGATGGCTAGCCGAGGAATTGTAAATAAATTACTGGGAGAAGTGCTCTTGTATACGATTTACCAGCGAATCCAAAAAGCATTTTACTCTTCAATAATTTCTGTGGTTTGCAAAACAAAAATCATTGGCAAAGAATTGGCTGAGACCACTATGCGAACCACTATTCGAAAATTTTTTATATGGTCCCATACATGTTACTAACTTACTATATATCGATTGATACAGATGTGGCATATATTACTACATATGGTATATATTAATTAGCATGACTTCATATATAATTTTGTATCGCTAAATACAATGTTACGTATAATAGTATTAAAATTTTGTTTTACATCGAATGTAATGTTGTTTTTTCTTTGATCTTTCAATAAATTCTCATTGAGTTTGTGATTTAACCTGACAAATATCTCTAGAAATTCTATGATGATTGTACCCAGACGATTTCATTAGGCAAGAATGAAGTCCGCATTGGATTTTAGCAAATTTAATTACTATAAATGCAATTAATGTTTGCTCCTTAAAGACAATTTTAAAATGATGTTTTCATTTGTAATTTTTCTATTATTTTATATTTTTTTTAATTACAAATGAAATTTTTAACATCAATTGCTAATTTTCTGCATTTTATATAGAAAACTATAATTTATTTTAAATTTTCTTGATTTTTAATGAGATGGTTACTATAACAATCTTGTTTGTAGATTGAAAGCTAAAGGTTCCGCCATCTAACGTTTTTTTTTCAACTAGTGCTTATTTCGTGAATGGTAACACTTAGCTCATTTCTGATTTGACAGATAATTAGTTTTATCCTTCCGCTGAACGAATATGGTCCGTATGTTTGTTATCTTGTGAAAAAAGTGAAAGAAACTGGCATCCTCATCGATAAACCAAAGCGTGAAAAGCCAAAAACAGTGCGTACACCCGAGCATATTGCTGCTGTGGCAGAAAGTGTGCGTGAAGCGCCATCAACATCAATTCACCGTCGTTCTCAACAATTGAACATTTCGGAGACATCATTGAGAAGAATTTTGCATAAAGACCTTGGTATGACGCCATACAAAGTCCAATTGTTTCAGGAGTTCAAAAAAAAAAAGTTATTTGGCGGACCCTTTATAATAAATTTTATGTTCATAGATTTACCATATAGTTATATAAGTTATATGCGTGTTTTTATGAGAAGACCTAATATTGTTTTTAAAATTGAAAGACAAATATCTGAAATTTATGGTATATTAAATCAAAATTAATGTCTTTAAATTTAAAGCCAAAATGTAGCTCTAGCATAGAAAAATAAATAAGCATTTCTTGGCAAAATATGTACCATTTGGGCCAAAATCCGCAAATTCAATAGTTATATAAAAAAAATTTTGTTATATGAATAGAAAGCCAATCAATCAAGAGATTTTGTAATGTTTAATGGTTCATGTTATCGTATATGACGAATTCAATTAATTACTTTAAGATTTACTTAATATTTCCGCTTGATTAATATGACTAACCTCCAAAAATTGCTTACAACCAGTAGAATAGCGAAACATTTTATTTGGAACCAAATTTTTGACCAGAAAAATGCTATAATTTACAACAATTTGCCCAATTATATACAAAAACAGCAAAAAGTTTACGTTTTTTCAAAGTAATATTGAAAAGTTCTTAACAAAACTATCAAATATTAAACGTGTGCAAAAATTGTAGCATTTGTCTTAAAATAGAAAAATGCCATTATTTTCTTCGTTATATTAATTAGTTTAAAATTTGTTTAAAAAAAAAAAGGTTGACCAAATTTTTGGATATTCTTTAATAGATACAATTTTAAACCAATATATCCGAACAAAGTGAACATTGTTACACTGTATCCTAACTGTAAGTGCTCATTGTAGCATTATTAATGAAATCGGGATCGAGGGGGGGATTTTTGTTTCAGCATTTATATAAGTGTATAAAACGCTATAATATCGAGCGGAGTTCCGGAGAGTGGTTAGCGCGTTGGACTGTTACACAGATGGTCACGGGTTCGATTCCCGGAGACGACAACATCAATTTAGAAAAATAATATGTCTGAGTTTTCTATCACTTATATGTATCGCTGCACCCACCTTCGGTGTTCCCATAAATTCGCCAACTCTACATCAGGTGGCGAGCAACAACTGTTCTAAGACTTATCATCTCGCGCAATTGCAGTGTTGCCATGTTTGAAGCCCTTCATCTTTCACCACCTTTCATCTCTCCACTATCCCCTTTACAAAGAAAGCAACACATTAATTAATAGGAATAATTTCCTTACTGTTGCTTCTCTTTAAAAAAAAAAAAAATTAAAAAACATGGTTGAGGGAACCATATTCGAAGAGCATCATACATTTTTGGATTTATGATTGCGACAACCATGTTACTATGGTTGTGACAACCATACTTTTATCTGCTTCTGTATCATAATTTGATAATTAGATTGCCATATTATGGTTTCAAATATATTCTAATATTATCATATTATGGTTCTGGAAATTTGTATGAATTATCATAATATGAGCCCTACAGTATTCTTCCAGCATTTTGTTGAAGCTGGATTAAAAAGATATACATGGTTTTTAATAGTAAATTTATTTAATAATTCACATATTTAAATAAAATTAGGTTTACAATAATTTAAATAATCAAATTGTCTTTGCGCTGAAGAAAAAGCTTCGTTAAATATTGTGTCAGCTATACAAGCTATACATGTGATTGTAGAATAAAGCTCACATAAAAATATTGTTAAGAATAAAATTTCACAATACATTTATAATGATCAAAACATGTTTGCAGCAATCATAATAATTGCATTATAACCATATTATCCTAGTTATCATATTATATTTATGGGCACGAATTTCGTGATCATTTATTACCATGTTATGATTATTGCAAAAATATTATGATTATATCCGAGTTGAGACTAAAATTTATTCCTTCTTCCACAAACAAATCACCATTATAATTACCACCAGTACGTTATTTGTCAATTTTTTATGTCTTTTTGTTTAATATTATTTAATTTGTTGAAGCTGACTGTTTCTCACAACTTCTTTTCACAAAATCTCAAGCAAGAATGAAACTAAAAGAGCGAAGACGCTCATAAAAAAAACCGACTGATCATCTTATAGTTGGCGCAACTGTAATATGATTGTAGTTAGATAAAGGAATATGATAATAAATACTATAGTATGATTGTAGACAATACAATAATATGATAACTGGAAAAAAATTAGAAATTCTAACTAAAACATGATAAAAGCAATCATATTATTGGTGAAATACGATTGATACAATAATAGTTTAATTGAAACAACCATTTATTACTGTAGGAAACATAGTTTTGTGGCCGCAATCATATTGCAACCATATTTTTTCTCTGCGTGTAATGTTCAACTTAGCAAAAAAGAAAATTCATTGGTGCAAACATGTATTATGTATACATGAACGTTTATCTCATATTTAATTTAAATTTTGATCTTTAGACTTTAAGACACTATTAGAAATTTGTAGCACAGCTGCTCCAATATCTACCCAATATATTGTTAGACTTATTTCTTATCAAATCCCAAAAACGACTTTTGGCCAAAATACAACTTGTCTTGCCCTGTGTGCAAAATACCGTTACCGAAAACAATGAAATTTCGTAACACTTAAAATACCGCTGCTGAAATAATCTAAAATAGCGTTACCGTTAATATACCAATAACTACACTCAAAATAGTTTTACAGAAGAATCTACTGAAAATTACAGTAAATTGTCGGTACATATAACATTTTTAGATACAAATTTTTAATTTAATACCCAATATGGAAAAATAAATTTTTCCATAAAAACTTATTACATAGCTTTTGTAATAGAAAAGTAACCAGTTACAGACCATAGATTCTTATTCCCAAACATATTCCCGAGTAATAGAAAGTTTTGCTGGGGTTCCATGGATCTCATGATATGCAGAGTTTTGGGACGTAAAAATATAAATATACATTTTTAAAACATGTTAACCCGCTTTGTCCGAAGTTCCCCTTAACAGTCAGAGTTGTCACATATAGCGATTTCTCGCCAAACATGGCGATTTTCAAACTCATTTAGTGATTTATTTTTCGAAATGGCGATTGACGATTTTTATGGCGATTTTTCAAATGGATTGCGATTTTCTTGGCGACTTTACACATAAAAAATGCCTACCAAAAAAATCTATATGTATCAACAGAATATTTATTTTTTCTTTCTTTAAAAACTTGATACATTTTACCAGAATATATATTTACGTTGCATATTTTTTACAAAATATCTTGTTAAGTTAATAGTTTATCAGTTGTTTGTAACGATTTTTTATGTGTAATTAATTTGGTGATCATTTGTCATTTTGTTACTCTATGTTATATTGTGTTTCCTCTTAAGTGTTGTAACCCTTTCACTACCGACTATTTGTTTGTGGATATATTTCAATTTGAACTTCAGATTCTTATTTGGGGTGCTTAACTTAAAAAGAAAAACGTTTACTTATATGGCCCCTTTCCCTCCTACCACGAAAAATGGGTTTGAAAATCGAATTTTTTAAACTGCTCAGCCATTTTTTACCAATAAAGCATTCGAATAACCAAAACTTCTACTTTTTGATTTTGTTCGTGTAAATGAGTGAAGAAATTCATTTTGGGGTTCTGTATCGCAAATGTCACTTTGAAATGAGTGAAAACGTAATAGTTGTCGTTTTCGACTCTTTTTTCTGGTTTCCACATTGCGATTTGAAACGTCACAAACGTCTGAAACAGATGTTCACAAAAAAGTATTCGTCAAAGAAAAAAGGCAACACAATTTAATATTAAAAAAAAAAAAAATATTTTTTAACAAAAAATTGTGATTAAAAAATCACCATCAAAATCCATGGTAATTGACCCGATCATTTCTATTTGTAAATGTTTTTGTGTTTTTTTTTTATACAAATTATATTTTTATCACCACTTTTATTGTTTTCTAACACTAAACGATCAATATTTTCTTTAAAGTCTTTTACATATACTGTTTGTCAAAATATGTAAAAATTGACAGCTGTGACGAAGGCGGCACGCAAGATGAAAGCAATTTAATTTTTCAAGATGTCGTCGTCAAAGGAAAAACAAAAACAACTTCAAAAGAAATGTAATCAGCTGTTTTCTTGAGTTAAATTAATACATTCCACTTGAAAGAGAAACCTGAAGCAAGATCGTTTCAATTTTAGAAAGTGTGAGTGTATTAAAACTTGATAGACAAAACTTGATCGTGTAACCCTCAAGTAAACAAAATAAATACATTTTTTTTCAAGCAAAAATCAGCTGTTTTTGTGGCGCTACGAAATAACCCCCAATGAAATAACACCCAAACGACAAAATGAAATAACCCCCAATGAAATAAATCCCAAAAAAAAATGAAATAAGTCCCAACAAAAAAAAAAAATGAAATAATACCCAAAAGAAATGAAATATTCCCCAAAGGTGAAAATGAAATAACACCCAAAATTTGGGGTTGTTTCGTAATGAAATAACTCCCAAAGGAAGAAATGAAATAACCCCTAATGAAATAAGCTCCAAAGAAATGAAATATGTCCCAAATTTTTTTATTTTTGTTTTTATATATTTGATTAGATGGGGTGCAATAACGCCTTACGAAATACGGCCTTAAAGGCTTTATTTCTCAATGGAAAGTGAAATAAGGCCTTTATTTCCAAAAAGGTTTTATTGCACTTTGAAAGTGAAATAAAGCCGTAAAGGTCTTATTTCACTTAAATTTTTTTTAAATGAAGCAATAAAATTTCTTATTCTTATTCTTCTTATATTTTATTGAACAATTATAAAAAAATTTCATATTAACAAAAATTAATAGAACATTAATAATTCATCCCACTTCTGGAAACGAAATAAATCCCACCAAAATGAAAAAAAATCACTTTAATCATTACACATTTTTGCAAATATGATGATAAGCAAAAATTAATAGAACATTAATAATTCAACAAAAAATTTAACTGCAACAATATTGAAAATCTTTGCTTTATAAAGTTTTTCTGCGTGGCGGCCTGCGGCCGCTCTTAGGGGTTTTCTCCTCCATTTGACTCGGCAGGTGGCTTCGCTGAATAAAGTTTCCTTGCGCGCGTCACACTAGGGAAGATAATGAGAAAACTGTATTCAGCGAAGCCACCTGCCGCGTCCTATGGAGGAGAAAACCCCTAAGATCGGCCGCAGGCCGCCACGCAGAAAAACTGAACAGTGTAACAAAAGAATCAAAAAATACAAAATAAAGGCTTTATTGCACCATTGGCTAAATTTCAATAAAGGCCTTATGTCACTTTCAAAGTGCAATAAAGCCTTTTTCGCAATAAAGGCCTTATTTCTCAATTGGAAGTGAAATAAAGCCTTAAAGGCCTTATTTCGTAAGGCGTTATTGCACCCCACCGTAACAAATATTAAAAAAATTTCACTTTTAGCAAAATGAAATATCCCCCAAAAAATATGAAATAACCCCCAAAATAATTGCATATGAAATAATCTCCAAAGAATTTAAATTTTGGGCTTTATTTCATTGGGGGTTGCTTCATAATGAAATAATCTCCAAACCGTAAGATGAAATAATCCCCAAAAAAAATGAAAAAACCCCCAAACAATTTTACACAATTTTTTTGGGGGTTATTTCATTTTTGGCCGTTGGGGTTTATTTCATTGGGGGTTATTTCGTAGCGCCTGTTTTTGTTTATATTTCATTCACAGTGTTGGGTTGCCATCTACCAACAAAAAATATGTTATTTGTATATGAAAAAAGCTAACAAAAAGCGAAAAACAATATTATGGCAATCTCTACTGTTTGACATAACATAAAGCTTTACGTACTCAAACGCAAGTCAGACGAACGAATTCTAAAAACTCATTTCCTTACGTATTTGTTCGTGTGCCACACGTTTGTCTGAAATGAACACATTTTGAACATATAAATATAAAGTTTTATTTCATTATCAAATTTTTTATATTTTTTTTTCAAAAATATGTACAATATTGTGTACAGGTGTAGTCAAAGGGGTAATCAAAACTTGTGTTTTAGGGTAAAAATGTGTGGAAAACATGTGCGAAACATATTTTGTTTCCAAACACCCCCAAAACATTTTCTGTGTAAACATAGCCCTAAGTTATTTTTGGGTGTAGACTATTTTATGTTTTATGCAGATCGTACATAATTTTCATACATTTTGTTTGAAATGCTAAGTTTTGCCAGTAGCCAGACACATTTTAGCATTTCATACAAAATGTATAGAATTTTTCTTTTGTTGGAATTTAGTTTTAACTTTTATTCTGTTTCTACTAAAGTTTACGTTGTTTTGCTGCAGCTCCTTCCTTTTATAAATTTTATAGAAATAGTAGAAAAAAAAACTTCAATAACTTTTTGATAATAAAAAAGAAAGTTGCTAGAAATTAAAAGACAAAAAGCAAAACTTGCAAAAACATCTTAAAATACTCTTTGAAATCATTCATTTTTTATTTCATTATTAAGCTATCAAAACATATCTTTTGAGTGTTATACATCGATTAAGAACTAAGAAAGTGTTCATGACTATTTTTTGGCGACTTTTTTTAATGCAAAAATAATAATTGACGATTTTTAGCGATTTTCAATATTCAGTTTGGCGAAATACTTGACGTATTATATAATAAATCGGAAAACCCTGGTGACAATTTATGATTTTAATAGAATCCCTAATTTTGCTAAATAAGCAAATGCCAAATTTTAACAAAAAGAATTTTTAGTGTGAGCAGTATATAAAATAAAAATTCATTTTTATATGGTAAAAAAATTCATTTTTATATAGTAAAAAATGCTGTTTTTAATAAGAAATATAATTGAAATTTTTTAATATGAAAAAGCGCTATTAAGCAGGATATTTTAATTTTAAAATGAAAATAATAATATTTGTCTATAATTCATTCATTCGCTTGCACTTACCTTGAGAAAATTGTATTAATTTGCAAAAAAATTCTCCAAATATAAAATGCCTTATTAAAGTTCCAACTAATGTTACTGGCATACATAGAACACCCAACAGTATATCCGAAATGGCAAGGTTAAGTAGAAATACATTTGTAATGGTACGCATACGACGATTCTGTGCAAGGGTGGATATGACCAACAGGTTGCCGACAATTGCACAAAGTAATATTACACTGTAACATAATATCAACCATATGGGTACTTCAAATGCACTACTGCGCGTTGACTGACGTTGAGTGTGGGTGGTGGCGGCAGTGCTGTCGTTGTTACTGTCCGCAGAAGATGAAATTTCGGAGGTTGTCGTAGAAGAAGACTGCGCAGTAATGTTACTCTGTGTCAAGTTCGTGAATACCAGATATGCATTATTAAATGCATAAGTTGTAACACTTTCATTGACTACAAAAGCGTTTGCACTTGTTAAGGACGTTACAGTACTTTGAACTGGCCACGACGTTAAGGTCGCAAGCTCTTTGGTATCCGTATAATACTCCGTGATGAATTTTTTAATTTTAACACAATACTGAAGATGGATATTTTATTTTTCTTTAATTTAATAAAGAATTTATTAACTTTGTTTTATAAGAAATTTTTTTTTTTTTTTTTTTTTTAAATTTGATAAATAGTTTTTATTTATTTTTTATCTCAATCACACTGTGGCTTACGTTTCTTTTAAAGAATAATTATTCATTGATTTCTAGCTCACATTTTATATTCGTTGTGTTTTGTTACACATTTCATAGTGGACTGACATGTGTCGCATGTGCCGCAGTAGCAAATATTATAAAATTATATTATGATGTTCTTATATGAAAATAAAGAAATTTATGAATTGATGATTTTCACCACCTTGGGACGTTTTTTTCCGAAAATGTTGATAAATCTAATGTTTAAGTAACATCATAGGAACATGTTTCAAATTTCATAGACATAATGCAGGTAAAGTAACATCAAAGGAACATGTTCCATTCATCACAGGCACGTGTTAAAACATCTTAGGAACATGTTTAGAGTTATTTATCTAGGACATGTTGCAGTCAAACAAATGTGATGGTAACACCAAAGGAACATGTTTCTCATCATTTTTTTTAGACATGTTGAACCAAACAAATGTATAAAAACATGTTGGAAACAAGTTGAAATAATTTTTATAGACATGTTGAAGTTATCAAATGTATTATAAACATCAAATTAATATGTTTCTAATCATTTTTAAAAGACATGTTGATTCAGATAAACATGTTTTTTCAATTATCCGAAAAGAGTAATTTTGTTTATAAATATTGAAATCCAAATGCATAAACATTTTCTTGATTTTTATAACAGTTTTGTTAATCAAATTTTCATGTGAAGCAACAACAAGTATTATTTATAAGATTTTTTAAAAAATCAACAAATTGATGAAAAAACTACTATTAAAGTATAAATACTCTTGATTATATGCAAAAATTGCGCTATAATTTGCCTTAATATTCAAAGTGAAATTTATTTTGGATAAGAAGTTTTGAGAAAATAATATGCAATGTAGTAGAATTGTTATCTCCGTATTTAGGTTGGGATGTCATGACATAATCGCCATTTCCAATTTTGGATTATTGTTGAAAATGTTTCCGTCTTAACGCCGAAATCTAAATGGGAACTATGACTAATATGATTATGCCAATAATCCCCAGTTAAAAAATATATATTTTTCATGGGCAATAATACCGTTTTTAAAAAGAACATTGTATGAGTAAAACATTTTTTTTGCGTTGCCGGCCTGCCTCCGGGATAAGGGCGTTTCTACTCTGTTATATCTCTGATGCAGTGATATGTCTCTAAATAAATATTTCTCCAAAGCTGTAAAATAAAAATTGAATACTTTGTCAAATAAAAATTACATTGTTCAATAAAAATTATATTTTAAACTTAAAGGCAAAACATCGTCTTATATACATACATGCAGCAACAACTTTTGCTGAGTCAGCAAAATTTTAGTCAGGAGGGTAATTGCAAAAATTTTTGCTGAACATTAGTAGACTGAAAAAAAAAACTCAAACAATTTTTACAAAAATTATATTTTAGTTAATTTATTTGCTGATTTTATGATTCTTTTAAAAATAATTTCCAATAACTACGTTACAAAATATTAAAATTATCATACTCCAACATTGGCGCCATGAATTAAGGTAATATATAAGAAAAGAACTAATTATATATAATATAAACAAAATTATCTTTCAACTACTTACATCATTGTTTGTCTAAATGATACCATCTTTTATAGGAAGGCAAATGCCGTAAATACCTCTTGAAACGGAACGAAACAATCACAAAATATGTCATATACAAACCGTTTTTTGCAATAACAAAAACGAAACATAACAAATACCTAACTTATGTGTATTTCGCTTTATGCTGTCTACGTGAACGTATATTTGTTTGCAATTTAACCACACTACATTATTAATCTCTATAACCATTTAGTTTATAAATATACATTTTGTCTTTATTAAATTTAAATATTTTTTTTTTGTCTTTTATTTAATTAATAGACAATTACTTTCGCAATACAAAATTTTCGATTTTTCAATCCACAATTTTGTTTTATGTATGAAAAACAGATACAAAAATTTTCCATAGTTGATTTTTGGATATGTCTTAAAAGAGTTGTACTCTTTAGTATTATTTTCCTCGTCTCTACTACATCTTGACATTCTGCATATATCTTTCAATCGACATCTAAATCATTCTGCATATATCTTTCAATCGGTTTGTCGTCCACACTTTTAATGTGCTTATCAGTACAATATTGGTCAAATATTATTTCCAAAAATATAAGTGATGAATAAGTACAACTTAAATTTTAGCTCAAAACATAATTGTAGCAAAAAAGTTTGCTGAAAAATCGTATACCTGATTTACAAAATGTTTTACTAACTTTTCTATTAACTTATTTTTTTGAGTGTACGCTAACTACCTAGTGACTTGCCAGCTACCATAAAATATTTGTTTCTTGGTGTATTGGACTAATTTACTGAAAAGATACTTTTTAAAAAAATGGTAATAAGTGTTGTCACCCAGCCTAAACCTCTGGAGCTTGGAAATTCAAATTTGTCATGAAAGTTTCCTCTCCAGTGTAGAAAAATAACCTAATCACGATTTCTGGAAATTGTAAGAATGTGTCACAAAAAGATTAAAAATAATTTCCCTTATAGTATATCTTAAACCTCTTCGGCTAGAAATCTCAAATTTCAAATAGAGTATGGGCTAATATAATTAAACCTTTTGCACAAACCCTTCGGTCTAGAAATCTAGATTTTTGAATATGCATTCCCTGAGTTATGGGATAATTTATCAAATAGAAGTTTCCAATATAAGGGGGTAAAAAATGTTTAACTTGAAATTCGTCATCAAATAGTCATCCAGTAAGACGGGATGACTACGTAGGGGCAAAAGGTGCAAGCCCTTCAGAGAATTCACAGAAGAAAAACTTATTGGAAATCACCATAAAAAGGTGTTAAAATGTGGTTCAAAAGAGAAAAATTACGATAAATCACAAAGCTTAAACCACTGGAGTAAGTTTAAATTGGGCATGAATGTTCCTTATCCCGCGCGGACATTGTCTAATATAAAAAAAAATTTTACGGGAAAATCTTACGGGATAAAACGATATATTGACCTATTTATAGTTATACATCGTTCCGTAGCAAAAATATGTAGATCTTCTCTTTGGTAAAACTACATAATGCCGCATTTAAAGTCTGATGGCTGTATTTTAGCATGTCACGTATTTAAAAAGTTTGAAAATTTCGCAGCGTACTAAAACGATAGGTATTATTGAGAAAAACCAAATATTTTTTAAGGGTACATACTTATAGTTGCTACCCGCTGTCTTCGTAGTGTATTTTTAAAATTCTTGGACAACGTAGAGTTTAAAAGTTTAGCAATGCTGAGCATATTATGGGAAAAACATTTATAAAATTTCCATAAATTAATTTTGGTCCAGCACTGCATCATTTAGCTTGAAACAAATAATTTTATTTATTACTTGTATTAAATTGACAGATTTAGTGTACCAAAATTAATCTGGGAATTTTGTAAATATATTTCCAAAAATAAGCTCGGCTTGACCAAACTTTGGAGCTCAATTTTGTGCAAAAATTAAAAAAAAAAAATGTGGGTAGCGAACTATAATTATTTATTCTCGAATTTTTTATTTTTCCCATAATCACCTGGATAATACGCATCGTTTGAGCCCAACTATGTTAAATTTTACACTTTCGGGACAACTACACTAAGAGCATCTGAGGGTTAATTTAGTTCAGAATTTTTTTTTATGTATTTAAAGAATGGCTTTAGCCAAGTTTGTAAATAAAAATTTTAAATATTTTTTGTACAAATATATATAAATTCTCGCGGTATCTCCTTATATCACAATGCGTCAAGGCACGGGTTAACGTTATTGAATTTGTCAAAAAATTTTGGCACATAATCTTCAAATATTGTTTTATAATATTTCAAATCACGTTTCTTAAAAGTCAATAGTAGTAAGCAAAGCGCTGATTTTTTTTGCAAATTGCAATAAGTAGGCTTGGGGTCATTTGAAACCGCAGCTCCACATGGGTTAATGATGTTCCAAAAATTTTTTGACTAATGATAATAAAATAAAAGAACAAAAGTTACAAAAGTAGCTAATTTTCGATTTTACACAATTTCCTCGAAATCCTTAAAAATCAAATCGTTACCCTAACCAAGTGTACCGGGGGATATTTAACATTTTTTTTATTTTCATTCTCTAAGATGTTTTGAAAAAGTCCCTAGAGTTAAAATCTCCATTTTTTCAATTCTGTTGAAGAATTTTTTTTAAAATTTGAAATTGGAGATTTAAAATACACCCCAAAAAATGTGTCCGGTTTTGACATCACCTTAGGAAAGGTTAACAACATCCAAAAAAAAAAAATTCTTACATATCTTACAATTTTGAGTCTTTTGAATAAAAAAAATTATATTGCAGTAATCAATTTCAAAAATGTTTATAATATATAGTCGAATTTCTCGGTCAAGTAATAATTGCCACTTCAGTATTTATAACTGAGCTAGTTTTTTTTTTTACTTTGGAATTTTATACCTTATTGAATACATAATTTTATGTTTATATCGATTAATTTATCATCTGGAATAAAAACTATTACAATATTTAAAAAATTTGGCAAAAACTGAAAAAAGTAATTTTTCCCCTATATAAGCACAGTTTGAATTTGCAATCGATTTTCTGCACGACTTTTCCGATTGGCACCAAATCTCATATATATTATTTTTATATAAAAAAAACCGAGCCTCCCTTGCCCAAAAATTGAACTTTAGTTTTAAAGACCATTCATAGGGCCCATATTTCGGATGCAATTTAATAAGATTACATATATCGTCACATAGAAATTGATATGACTACATAAAGCTCCATATCAATTTTTTTTCAATCGGATGGGCATTATATGCCTTCTAATGTAGAAATTGCTGTTTAGAGACAACCGCCAAAATGTATAAAAAAATGTTTCTAAAGAAAAATAATAATATCGATGTATGTAAAAGAAAAACCAAAAAAATTGGAAAAAAACTCCTTAATATCATAATAAATATCATAATAAATAGGATGTAATTTTATTTTTGATAAAAACGGAAATTAAATTACAAAGAAAATACAATACAAATGTATACATATGTATGCTGTGTATGCAGTGGCGGATAATGGCCAATTTTTGGTTGGGATGAAAATTAAAAAAATTTTTCACTAAGTTAACAGTTTTCAAATATTGTAAATTTACAATTTTTCTGAATCAGACTGAGCAGTTTCTGGTATTGAACCTTCGTCAGTGGCCCTGTTTTTTGAATAATGTAATATTTGTTATGTTTTTATTTGTTCGATTGCGTCTATATGACCGTGGTATAGATAAACTGATTTCTAATGCCACATGCACTCGCACTACACGTTAGACAGACCGCTTTAGCGCACTGATCTATCGTCAGGTCGAGTTTTGTTGTGATTAAAACTAGTTTTATTTAATACACGGTGTTTTTGTTCTTGCATACATAATCTCAGAAGTACAATTCCAACAAATATATTTAGTTGCTGACATTGAAATTTCATACACATTTTAAACCGAAAACTTACATTTCATCCGCTTATCATTTAGATTTCATATTTGAAAAGTGTTGACAAAGCTAAGGGACTATCAAATTCTCATTTTTTAGATTAATGCCTCTAGTTTTTCCCACATCTAATAGATTTGCTTTTTTCTGCTTAACGCTTAAACTAGAAACTTCGACAAATAACAACGGTCGCCACGATAAAATATTTATTTTATTAAAGTTTGCTTTTGGTAGCGTCATAAAACATGTTTATATTTTTTTTTAAGGTAGTAGATCATATAAACTTTTTTGGGGCACTTTACACTGAGAGAATTTTGATTGCAATGAATTTTTGCATTAGATCTATTAATTGCCACTGACGCTTCTCCATTGAAACTTTTCATTAAATTAGCATGCAGAGAAAAAATATGGTAGCAATTATATTGCGGCCACAAAACTATGTTTTCTACAGCCACACAGAGAGAAATAAAGTGCCAACCGAATTGAAAAGTGTATTTTAATGGTAGCAACTTATTAAATCAGTTAGTACAACGATATTTTCTTTGGGTTTCTAAATATTTTGAGTGTTGTAACTAAAATTCAGTTGAATTTATCGAACTTTGTTGTGAAAACTAATATTTAGTTGGACCAGCCGACTAAAATTCGTAAAAACCAAATTTGAGTCGTAGTAACTTAATTTCAGTTGGCAAATAGCTGAATTTTTCTCTGTGTGCATAAATAGTTGTTTCAATTAAATTATTATTATATCAATCATATTTCACCAATAACATGGTTGCTTAATCATGTTATAGTAAAAATCACTCTTATTTTTTTTGTGTACATTCACAATCAAGCTTGCCAGACTTTTGGATTTGCTCCTAAATTTGGGATTTTTTGTTGCCTTTCGGGATATGGGATTTTTTTTTTTTGGGTGTTTCAAAAACACTTTGGGAATTTTTGGGAATATTAAAAATTTTGAATAAATATTTAAATTGTTTTAGATTAACAATTAACAATAAAATCAGTCAAGTTAAAGAATAAATCGGATGTAATAAAGATTTAAACGAATAACTTTAAGATTAAATTAATCAAAAATGATCTAAAAATATATTTCTAAACTGAGGAAATTAAAAAGGTAGACATTTAAAAAAATTGCAGTTAAAATGACGACAAATGTACCCAAAAGGCCGATGACTGTATTTGTCATAAAAATTATGAACCATGTAGAAATTTTTAATTATTGATAAAAAAAACTACAATGGCAGTAAAAATGACTATCAAAGCGTTCAATAACAACTAACCTTTAATGAATGCACAATCCCCAATAACGAACAACAAAACAATAAAAACAATGAACATAAAACGGCTATAAAACATATTTTACTTCTATATCCAAAAAAATTTGTATTTCCTACATCGTATTTAAAATGCAAAGTCAAAATTCCAAATGGTATTCCAGTTATGACAGTTTATGCATTGGATATTTGCAATTATTGCACTGACATTTTCTAATTATTATTTACAAACTATGAACATATCAATAATAACAAATATAAACTAAACGAGAATTTTAAAAAACTCCACATAATCTTCTATTTGTAAATAACTAACAAAAATTAACTGTGTACTTCAAAATTGCTGTTTTAATAGTTGTTTATTAATATACTAAAATAACTACTGAAAACAACTGTTACTGAAGTACATTATTTTTGTTAAGATTTTTAAAAATATCTAAAGTGGGCTTCTAAGGTCATTTGTTTTCAAAATAAATAAAAGACTATTTATTCATTTTTCATCCGACGTTTCGTTGAATATTCCCAACATCCTCAGGGATAATTTTATTAATCTGGCAACATTGCGAGAAAATATAAAAAAGAACAATAACTTAATAACAAACATCAAACACCTGATACATTTTTATAGAGCTATTTTACTTACATATCGCACACCTAGTACAAAAGTGCTTCAACTCAAAATTTTTCATTTTTCAGAAATCGAAAAAAATATTTGCAACAAATTGAAACATAAATAACGACATAATTGTTTTTTACCAACAGTTAACAACAACAAAATACACTGATATTTTTTTTATAGATAAACAAGTATATTGTGCATAGTTTAAGCATATAAAACCGAAAAATTTAAATTTTGAGTTGTGTCACTTTTGAACTGGGTGTGCGATATAGTCTTTTTTGTCAAATTTTAAACATTTAATTCATAATATATTTTACATATACACACCCAGTAAAAAAATTACACATTCCAAAAAGAAGGTGATGCCCACACTTGCTTACATATCTCAATGCCAAATTTAGTAACTGCAATACCAAACTCATTCCAACGATAGAGTCAAGAAAGCAAGTAGTATTGTAATCAATTCTTTAAATTTAAACCAGAAGGCATGAACTCAATGACAAAGTAATTATTTACTTAAAAGAAAATAACAATGTTATTAACTTTTTGTACTCAAGAAGTAATCATATACTTTTTCTTAATAAAAGGACGTTATTGGAAGTAGTTCCTAATTTTGAAAAAAGAAGTTATACAATTTTAAAGAATTTATCTCATATTTTTTCAAACAAATTTTTATTTGCAGGAAAATAATACTAAAAACAGAAATTGCATGTTGCCTAAATTTTGTTAAACTGTGGTTAGGTATAAATTAGGGAAGCGCACGTGAGCAGAAAATTGTGAGTGGAATGTTGAAATTACTGACGTTATCGTGAGTGAGTGTAAAAAAAAAAAAAATTTCGAGGGTGATTGTGCGTGAGTCATATTTTTGTTTTTCAATTTTGAATTGTTCTTTTTTTTGAAAAATTTATATTTTCATGGTTTATAGCTCCAAAATTATGACAAACCCATGTTATCATAACAATTCGATGTTTCACTTTTTAGGATTTTATTTCCGTATGAGTTTAGATCGTTATATTTGAGTGACCTAGGAGAATCACGTGTTAGTAAAAGTTGAATTAACTTATAGAACTACTTCTTTTTTTTTTTAAATGTAAGTACTTCTTATTTTTTCTAGGGAACTATTTATTTATTTTTTTTGTGTAAGTACTTCGTAGTTTTACAATGGAACTATTTCTTTATTAAAAATGTATGTAGTTCTTAAAAATATAAAGTCAATGGTTCTTCGGTAAAAAAAATAATCAATTCTAAAGAATCAATTATTTTAGCCTCACGCCCTGTTAAAAGAATCGAGTAGGTAATCTAGTAAGGAATGCGTTCTGCCCAAAATGCTTGATTACAAACCCGCTTACCTTTTTGGAAATTTTTTGCTGGGCAACACAAAATTAATTTAAAACAAATGTTAAAAATAAATAAAAGTAAATATCACAGTAAAATCCTCTAAAAACTAGTATCACAGTTGAAGTTAGAAACTAATATAACGCTATTATAAAATTTGCGTTTGTTTTATCTTTGTCTTCTTTTTTGTTTATTGCACAGTTTATTTGTTGTTGTTTCCGAAGGCTTTCCAATGTGTATCGTTTATTTTCGCTTCGCTCCTTGTCTAATATTCTAACATTTACTAGATCAGCCATATGTTCGTTTTCATTACAGTGTTGTGCAAGGTACAGTGAAATAACTCCCAAATGAAATAAGTCCCAAAAAATTTTCCATGTAAATTGGGACTTATTTCATTACGAAGTAAGTCCCAATGCGTTGGGACTTATTTCATAATTTTTGTTGGGAGTTAATTCATTATGAAATAACTCCCAAATAAAATAAGTCCCAACACTTTTTTTGTTGGGAGTTATTTCATTTGGGAGTTACCATTGGCACTTATTTCATCGCAGTTGGGACTTATTTCATTTTAATTGCAAACACAATTTTACGATTGGGAGTTATTTCATTTTTGTTGGGAGTTATTTCATTTCTCTTAAAATTGCATTTTAGTAAATTCTGATGGTTTTGTAACGGTTCTTAAAACTGCCTTAAAACAAGTAGTTTCAAAGCAATCAGGTATTTCACTTAATAAAACAGTGTAAGCATCAGTTCTTGTTAGAATTTTGTTTAGTGAAGATCGGTGTTAAAGTGATAAAAAAAAAATGACAACTCTCGCGTTTGAAATAATAAGTGGCAAAAGAAGAAATAGTAAAGTACTATACATTATAGATGAAAAACAACTTTATTTAAAAAAATCTGAAGCCAAAGGAAGGCAATATTATACGTGTTACGAACGAAATTGCAAGTCGCGAGTGATTTTAGAAAACGGGCAGTGTCGTAAGGCAACTGATTTCATTGAGCATAACCATAGAGACCAACAGCAACTGTATGATGAGCTAAAAGCCCTCAAAAAAATTAAGGATAAATGCTTGGATGTTTTAAGTACCTTGGGCGCAGCTAACGTTGTAAACGGAATACGGACGAATTTTGGGAACGTTTGCGTAAGGTAAGTGAATAGTGTAAACCATTTTTACTTGGTGGAGTGCAATAATGCCTTACGAAATAAGGCCTTTAAGGCTTTATTTCACTTTCAATTGAGAAATAAGGCCTTTATTTGCAAAAAGGCTTTATTGCACTTTGAAAGTGAAATAAGGCCTTTATTTAAATTTAGCCAATGGTGCAATAAAGCCTTTATTTTGTATTTTTTGATTCTTTTGTTACACTGTTCAGTTTTTCTGCGTGGCGGCCTGCGGCCGATCTTAGGGGTTTTCTCCTCCATAGGACGCGGCAGGTGGCTTCGCTGAATACAGTTTTCCTGCGCCCGTCTCATTATCTTCCCTAGTGTGACGCGCGCAGGGAAACTTTATTCAGCGAAGCCACCTGCCGCGTCCCATGGAGGAGAAAACCCCTAAGAGCGGCCGCAGGCCGCCACGCAGAAAAACTTTATAAAGCAAAGATTTTCAATATTGTTGCAGTTAAATTTTTTGTTGAATTATTAATGTTCTATTAATTTTTGTTAATATGAAATTTTTTATAATTGTTCAATAAAATATAAGAAGAATAAGAATAAGAAATTTAATTGCTTCATTTAAAAAAAAAATTTAAGTGAAATAAGGCCTATACGGCTTTATTTCACTTTCAAAGTGCAATAAAGCCTTTTTGCAAATAAAGGCCTTATTTCTCAATTGAAAGTGAAATAAAGCCTTAAAGGCCTTATTTCGTAAGGCATTATTGCACTCCACCTTTTTACTTTCATTGTGTGATTAACAATGCTTTTCTTTT
Source organism: Delia radicum (assembly GCA_021234595.1). Lineage (NCBI taxonomy): Eukaryota > Metazoa > Arthropoda > Insecta > Diptera > Anthomyiidae > Delia > Delia radicum. Next base: position 237,578,181 of record CM037852.1, read on the forward strand.
ATAAAGCAACCAGGAATCAACGAAAAATATTGATTTTAATAAAGTCAAACGAGGTCTGCAATATTTGACATCAAAAGTTTTTGCGGCATCACCTAAGACTCCAACCGATGTTGCCAGAATGTTTCAGAAGGAAAATATCTTCACAAATTTTGGACTTACTTTGCATGAGGGCCAAGAGAAAACAGCGTTTTTTAAAGTGTGCCACGACTCGAAGGACTTTGCATACTGCGTCTTTGGATCCGATAAGATAGTCAAGCTTATTAATGAAAATATTCCCGACAACAACAATAAAAAGATTTTGATCGATGGCACATTTTCAATTGTACCGCTGGGATGTTTTAAACAATTGATTTTGCTGCATATCGAATATTATGAAAAGGTTTGACATCGCTGGGGGGCGGGCTGCTCCGCGTGGCGGCGCGTGGCGGCGCGGTGCGGCGCGATTTGCTTTCGGCGGACGCGCGAGCGCGCCGCCACGCGCTGTCTTATACAATAATTGGACTAATTTATTTTTACTTCTAATAGGTTTATCCAGTATTTTTTATTTTAACGAATAAAAAGTCAACAAAATGCTATGCCCATTTATTTAATTACATCAATTCTAATGTATTAAACTTAAATGGTGCGACCTTTATCGCCGATTATGAAGCGAGTCTAAGAAGGGCTATTAAAACTTCATTTTTGGATGCAAAAATCTATGGCTGTTGGTTCCACTTTTGCCAGGCAGTACGAAGACAAATAACTACAAAACATAAACAATTATCTCAATTGATTCGACAAAACAATAAGGCGTCATTGGAATATCATAAAATATTATCGCTTCCCCTGTTACCTGCCATGCATATAGTGGGGGCATTCGGGAAAATAAAGAAAGACATAGAAAGGCTCGAGCGTCATTTCGAATTTTCGAACTTTTTGGAATACTTCGAAAAGCAATGGTTACAGAAGGTAAATACTTTTAAACAACAGTAGTATAAATTATCTTGCACATAATTTCTTATATGTTTTTTTTTTGTTTTTTATTGGTCTCCAACCTAGATTGGGCCAGACGCACAGACGATTGGTTTTCCCGAAAAATAAAATTGTTAATGAAATGGAGCCAGATGAAGATCTCTTTGAGGAACATTCATACCTTGAAGATGAAGATGAGGAGGATGATACTGTATCGGAGCCACCAACACTACCACGCTCTCAAATTCTGTGCGTGGTTTGCTTGGAGGTTGAGCCCAATATTCTACTGATTCCTTGCAAACACATAAAAACGTGCAATTCTTGCGTCCTAAAACTTCAAGCTGCAAGTATTGCAAATGGACTCGAAACATTTAATTGCCCTGTTTGTCGTGCAGAAGTTAACGACACGATGGGGGTTTTTTTGTAAATGAATATTTAATTTTTTTTTAAATAATTTTTTTATCAAATTATAATTATTATTAATATTATGTATATGCTTACATATACTTATGAAATAAAAAGTGTTCTCTAAAAGAAAAACAAAACAAACAAAAATTGGGAGTTAATTCATTTTTGTTGGGACTTATTTCATTGGGAGTTAATTCATTTTTTTTGGGATTTATTTTTAAATTTTGAAATAACTCCCAAAAATTGGGACTTATTTCATTTCTCTCATTGGGAGATATTTCATTTTTTTACATTGGGTGTTATTTCATTTTTGATGGGACTTATTTCATTGGGAGTTATTTCATTGGGACTTATTTCATTTAGGAGTTATTTCACTGTACCGTTGTGCAAGTGCAGTTATGTGTTTGCCTTTCTTAATGTCCGTCTCATGTTCCGTAATTCTTGTGTTTAAACTTCTCTTGGTTGTTCCTATATAAATTTTGCCACAGCTTTCATCTGTGTTGCCTATGCATTTAAATTCATACACTACATTGCTTTGTTGTCCTTTTTCTATCTTTGTTTTTGTTTGTGTGAATAATGGTTTAATTGTTTTGTTAGCTTTGTATGCCAGTGTGATTTCATCATTTTCTATTATTTGTTTTATATGTTTATTTTCTGTAAGTTTTGGTATGTATGACAAACTGCAAGTAGTAATTTTAGTATTTTTTTGAAATTACTGGCTAAATTAACTACAAAAGCAGTTAAAACAACTACTACCGTTTACTACCCAAATGACCTACATGTAGTTACTGTAAGAATATTCTTAGTGTAGCTGCTGCTAACTTATCTCTAAATAACCATAGTTATGAATGCCAAATTTATGTAAAAATAAACTCTTGTTAATTGATTGATTTTCAGAATTAGTTTACAGTGATATTTTTATTAAAATTTATATATTTTTTATTAAAATTTGGGCTCATTTAACAAAGAATTTAAGCTCTGACTTAACTAAAAATTGACATTGCTGAATTTGGTAATTATTGGGGATATTTTTTTGATTTCATATCTATAAAAAGTGTCCTACAAGCCTGGTAAATGGGGGAAAATTAAATAAAGAATTTTAACTCTACTATTTACTTAGTTTAAACCTTTTTCTTATTGGGGTTTTTGGATGTATTTTTTGATTTGTCTGAGGATAAAGTAAAAAAGTATATGGCAAGCCTGATCATAATATAGTATTTATTATCATATTCCTCTCTCTAGCTACAGCATATTATAGTTGCGCAAACTATGTTTTTATGAGCGCCTTCGCTCTTTTAGTGCTATTCTTGTTTACGATTTTGTGAAAAGAAGTTGTTAGAAGCAGCCACTCCGAACAGATTAAGTAAATTAAAAAAAAAAAAAAATTAAAATAGAAAAACAACGCAGTGGTGATAATTGTACACGCAGAAAAAAAACTAGGGGAATACTATCGAAGTGCATAGTAATTATACAACTATATACATAAGTACGAAGTTAGTTTTACAAAGTTCTAGTAAAATAGTTACAAATGTTTGTAAAATATAAACTTACAAGCATAGTAAAAAATTTCTTAAATATTTGTAAAACTAACTTGAAACTTATGTAGTTGTATAATTACTAAGTACTTCAATAATATTCCCCCAGTTTCTGCGTGTAATGGTGATATTTTTAAATTGAGATAAATTCATTATTTTATTAACGATCGTTACTTTTGATCGAAATTGATGGTTTAAATTACGTGAAATTTTGAAAAAAACTAATACAGTCGAATAAAAAGCCTTTAAATAGCGCAGACTTAGCTACATCCATGAAAAATTGATATATACCGATTTCTCAAAAACTGGAGCCAATCTGATACTTCCAAATGTACTTTCGCACTCAGGGGACTCCCCCCTAATAGTTCGAAAAGGATTCAACGAAGTTCATTTTTTCGACTATCACAGTGATAATGATTTATGTAACTCCTTAATAACACAAATCTTATTCGTCAGCGCAAAGACAATTTGATTACTTAAATTCTTTAAAAATAAGTTTATTTAAATGTGTAAATTATTAAATAAATAAATATATGTTTTAATGCAAAATGCTGGCTAAATAATGTAGGAACCATAGTTGTTATTATAATATGATAATATTGGACCAATTGAGTAACCATACTATAGTAATCTAATTATGATTAGGATAATATAACAGTATGGTTGCCACCACAATAGCAACATTGTTGGCGCAATCATGAATCCAAAACTGTAGGTTGGTCTTCCAATATGCTAACACCAAAAATGTTTTTTTTTCATAAAATTTAATAAAAAATTTCAAAAAATTTAATAAAAAATTTCATATTGTTTATTAAAAATTTCATACGACTAACAAAATGTTCCATTAAAAATAGTTTCATTAAAACTTTTAAGCTTTTACATGAATATTGTGAAGAAAACATTAGTTTAGAAAAAAATTTCACTAAAACTAGTCCAAGGAATTCTCTCGGTGTACTGTCCATAATAATGCACAAATTAGTCTAGTCTGATTTCAAAATAAACCGGCTTTATAATTTTTAGAGAAAAAGTTTATTCTCCTTTTTAACCTCAATCTTTCTAGAAATGAGTTTTTAATTTAACAATGATTTGAAATTACAAACCCTGTTATTTATGTCAATTTATATAAATTTATATTTTTTGTCGGTTTGGTTTGGAATTTTTCACCTTTATCTTACCCCCTTGGAACTGCGCCGGTTTATGCGAGGTGTTGCTTATGTTATTTATGCAAAACACACACTTTGAGTGTACTTATATGTGTGAAATGAATAATAAATATGAAAATATTGTTTAAACCCCGAAGGATATTTTCGGTACAATGTATAGAATCAAATAAAAAAGTGTATGTAGCTACTTTACTCAGATAAGATTTACCAAATATATATTAAAAAATTATGCTTATACGGCATTCTGACGAGATATCAAAACGCATGTTTTGCCAAAACGAGTGGAAAAGAATAAAGAACTGTTGGAATAGAATAAAAAGCATTAATATCAAAATTACAATTTAATTAAAATTACAATTTTCTTAAAAACATATCGAAATCTATTCGCCAAAAAGACGTAAGACAATTTTCGATTTTCGGGTCCGATGAAAATGTTTTTTTTTTAGATCATTTGCATCATTACTAAAAATTTCAATAATGTAATGCATATAAAACCATCGAAAAATATAAATTTTTCGTCCTCTAGCCCCCTTCAATTTTAAACAAACGTGGTATGGACGATAAATGTTATATATGGATGTGATCGCACAAGTTTTGGGTTTTTAGCTCTAACGGTTGTGGAAATATCGCGTTTTAAAATATTAAATAAAAATCTACAATTTAACGAAAGTAGTCGTTTTTAATCGTTCATTTCATTATAGCGGTTAAAGCTACGCGATACCTCATTGTAAAGCCACTTTAAACACAATAAGCAAAAAAATAAGTTTTTGAAGACAAAATGTGTGCCCCGGTAGGCTAGTTGGTAGCGTGCTGGCTTATCAGTGCGGGCGTCGTGGGTTCGATTCACACCAGAGGCACTGGTCTGTTTTCGCTACAACGCGCTGAAAGTAATAGTAGCTAGTGCTCGGTTAGGGTAATTATGATTATTAATTAAAATGCATTCTTTTAAAAACCCACGGTTTTAACCGCTGTATTTCAAAAAACTGGTTTTTTAAAATTTTCAAAAAATATATCTTAATTACAATATAATTTATAAAAAAGATTTATATACAAAAAATAATTTATTGGAAAAAATAAAAATCAAAGTTTTGCAAAAGTATTTGCACGTAATTTCCCATATCTTTTTATGATTTAAGCTACAAGTGTCATAGGTACCTCATTTTGAAGGCGATTATTTTTACTGGTTCACAAAAATAATTAACTTCGTAACGGTAAAATGCATTTTTTTCAAAATCCGTGGTTCAAAACGCTGCATTTCAAAAAACCGGGTTTCTAAAATTTTAAAAAAAATTTATGTTAAATAAAAATTATTCTTCTATACCGTTACCAAATCCCTATGTAGTACTCCAGTATGTTTTTGAGTTATCGGATTTTAGTTCACATTTTTATTCATAACTCAGGATACCGTAAGAGGGGATTTGGACACGGCATAAGGAAGTAATTTATAATTAACATATAATTCTTAAAAAATTTTAAGAAAAGAGTTTTTTGAAATACAGCTTTTACAGCAATTTAAGTAGCTTCTTTTAAATTGATGTACCAAGGACTCACGTGGCTTAAGCCTTTACAAAGATATGGAATATTATGTACGGATATTTTTATTTTTCTTTTCATTTTTTTTAATTTTCGAATATTTTTTATATTTTAAAACGCGCTATTTCAAGATCCTATGAATTAGCTGCTTTACATTTGGACAAGGTTATAGTTATATGATGTACATTAGAGTGGGTCGCACCCCATACAAAATAAAAATGTTGTGCCGGTCACCACCTAGAATTAAAGATAATTTGAAGAAGATTTGAAAAAAAAAAATTTTTTTTGCCACGCCCCTTGACCCCGCGCATTTGGTTTTTTATTTCCTGTGGCTCCATTTATAGTCCGATCGTAACGTGTGATATATCATTGTTTTTGGAATGACAAATCTTCTTCAAATCTTTTTCAAATCTTCTTCAAATTATCTTTAATTCTAGGGGGTGACCGGCACAACTTATTAGATATGTATTTTAGATATTCGCTTTGTGGATACCTGTATAATGATGTACATGCTCTTAAACATTTTCTTTCAAAGACTCTAATCTTTTCCATGTTTGAAGGAGATATATTGAACCAAATTGGGCAACCATATGTTAGTATAGGTCTAATAAGGGATTGATACATTATAATTTTAATCTTAGGTTTAATGTATTTTGAATGAAATAATGGTCTATATATAAAGAATGCTTTTCTTGCCTTTATAAGTAGTTCCTTGACATGGTGGTTAAAATACAAAAAATTGTCCAAGTATATACCTAAACATTTTACTACTTCCTTATTTGGAATGCTACAATTTGATAAATTTGATTTTATTCCAAAACGTTTTCAGTTTTTCCTTATGTTTGATTTACATTTATCAACTGGTGGTCTAAAAAGAATGGTTTCGCATTTTTGTGCGTTGATTTTCATGTTCCAATTAATTGTATGCTATTCATGTACATCTTCTATACCAAGTTTTATTGAAATCAGAAGAGGTGGTTTAAATCCAGTGATTGATTTTATTTTATTTTATGTATTCTGTCATAACGAATTTCAGCAAAAACAAAAAAGACGTTAGCGCAAATTCCTACAGGGCAAATAACAGTTTGTTTACATATTTCGTGACTGCAAAGTGTTGCTTACGTCTTTTTTCTTACATGAATATTTCAAGGTCTCTTGAACAGACTTGGGCAGACAATCTGCAGAGTACATTCAGGGAACTGTTGCTGTAACTATTTGTAGTTGTTTGAGAATTAATACAGTTTCTTTATTTTTCAGTTTTGACTACAATTGTAGTTCATTTAAAAAGCAAACCACATGAAATTACTGTATTATGATTTTATATTGTACATTTTTTTTTATTTAAAAAAAAATTAAATATTCGTTTATTTCTTACTGCATATGTGGTTCATTATTTGAACAATAAAAGACATATGATATTGTTAGTTAAATTTACTGAAATGTAAATCGTCTTTTTGCAAGTGAAATTTCATTTGTTTTTAACTACATTATTCTAAGTGTAGGATTCGAAATTCATAAGACATTTACTGATAGGCAACATGTATATACCCAGTAAAAAATTTTCGTGTTATTAGAAGCAGGATACAACAAGTGCGCTGATATAAGTACTTACTATAACATTATACTGAGAAGCAGCAAAATAAATGAATATAAATATAAACAACATAAACAAAAACAATGTTGAGCTTACTGTTTTCCCTTACACGGATTCAGGTTGTAAGCAACTTACCATATTCCCTTACAAGGATACAGGTTGTAATGCAGAAAGTTTCATATCGTGTATTATAAACGATCTGTACCAATTTTCCCGAGTGATTTCCGATTGTGTTTTTTGTTTTCGAGATGTTATAAAAATAATTATTCATTTAACTGTTTCTGAAGAGCTAGCACGTGGTGCGGTAAAAAAATAAATATTATTATTGTATTAATATGTCTAAAATTTTAACAACAACAATTTAATATCTGTAGGATTTTATGTAAAATACATTTTATGATATTCATGTTATTACTTCTAATCGTAATAATATAGATATGAAATATGATTTTACTGAAAGCCATGAAATCACATCATTTTATAAGCGCTAAAAACAGCGCTTATTTTGTACAAAAGTAATGCTTCCAAGTGGGAATTCGCCATATAAAAATCATAGCATATGCAAGCAGGTTTATAAGGAATTCTTTTTGGCTTACTCACTTACAAACCTGCTTGCAGGTAATCAGCGTTTTTTATTGGGTATTTTCTGTGGAACAAACAAGAAATAACGCAAAAAACTAAAATTTGGTGAGATAAACAAAGGGGGTTTAAACCCTAAAATTAAAAAAAAAAAAAAAAAGTTGGAAAAAACTACTCCTGGTAAATTATTATTTTGGCGCTTAAATAAATATATAAAACTACTTTCACATCAAATCATAAAAATCGCAAATATAAACAAAAAAACAAAAACATTAAATTTTTATCGTACAATAGTTTATTAGAAAAGTTGCATTGCGAACAAAGATGTACCAAAAACTTTTAGAAAATAGTTAAGGGTTATAATTTTTAACATTGATAAAACTTAACGACACAATTTTGGTGTTCAACCCAAAATACCACATTCATTGCTATTAATCCTAAAATACACATGTTATTTTGCATTTACTTAGAACTTTTACATCGAACATTTTTTTTTTCCAATTCCAATCGCTTCCAACACAAAAAAACTAAAAAAATTTCATTATTTTTAACCCTTGAACACTAGAGTGTACACATTTTTAAAAAATATAAAAAATTTGATTATACAATAAGAATTTTTTGTTGTTGTTTTTGTTTTTTCTTTGATATTTTAAATTTTGAATGTCGCTACTAGACGAGGACAAGAAATTCTCATTGAGTTTGTGATTTAACATAAAAAATATCTCTAGAAATTCTAATAACAAAGTTCCCTGAAGATTTCCTTGGGCAGGAATGAAATCCGGATAGGGACACGCCTACATCAGATTGCTTTTCACAATTTGTTAAATAAGTTTTGGGACTTTAGCACATTTACTTACTATAAATGCAATTAATGTTTATCCCGATGAAAATAAATTTAAATAAGAATTTATATTTTTGTTTAAATGTGTTCATTAGGATATTAGTCATAGATAAAAAATCATTATATACATAAACTGTTCATCAGGAAAATACAGTCGCGATATTTGTTAACAAAGTACGATTTTTTAAATCAGGCTTTATGTCTGAAATAATGGGAGTTAAGTGTATCTCTTAAACTAGCAAAGCCAGAATCTCTCTTCATCTAATGACCAGAATAAAGTCAAACAAAGCATTTTTAAATATTCGAATATTTTAGTGGTAAAAATGTGCTGAAAAATTTAAAAAATTCGACATTCGGATTCAATTTTGGTGGCAATGAATGGTAGTATACTCGTCAACGTTTTTTTTTCTAATTTTCTAATTTAAGGACCGCAAACAAGAATCTGAAGTCGAAATAGAAATATATCCACAAACAAAAAGTTGGTAGTGATAGGGTTAAAATAATTTAGTATTTGTTAGTATTCAGAATTAAATTTCTTTGTTTTTATTATTCAAATATCTTAAGCCTGTGTTTATTTAAAATTTTTTAATTTAACCCAACCATGAAATAAATTTACATTCTTTATATTTGGCTTTCTAAAAAAAGACACTTGCAAAATATTTCCGCTGTCAACGAGCCAAAAATAAAAAAGGTTGAAAATGTTTTTTTGTTGTTTTATATGAACACTAGGGTGTTTCATTTTGTTAGGCAACAATTTTATTTATTTTATTATTTTTTATTTCCCAATATTTATTAAACCTGTCAGCAGATGACAATCAGTAATTGACCTTACAGTTAGTGGCTGATAAATTATCCTAAATCAATACTTGACCTACACTCAAAAAAAAAAAAGTTTGTAAAGTCAGCAAAAAATTTTGCTGAGTCAGCAAAATTTTAGTCAGGAGGGTGCTAGCAAAAAAAATTGCTAATGTCAGCAAAATCTTTTGCTGAAAATCAGCGAGCTGATTTTTAGCAACAAAATTAGTAGATTCAGCAAAAGTTTTGCTAACACTTAGTAGATTAGAAATAAAAAAAGCCTTGGTAAAAATTAATAAATTTTTTTGCAGAATTTTCGTAGACTGAAAAAAACGCAAAAAAATTGTAAAAAAATTGTAATTTAGTTAATATATTTGCGATTCTTTTTATAAAAATTTTCATTTTCCCACATTGACGACATGAATTAATTTAATATCTGAAAATATATAGAAATAAATATATATAACATAACAAAAAATTTCTTTCAACTACTTACATCAATGGTAGTCTAAATGATGCTTTCTTTTAAAGGACGCAACTGCCGAAGATAATTATAGAAACGAAACGAAAAAATAAACAAAAACAAACGAAACGAAAAAAACAACACTTTTTTTGCAATAAGAAAAAGGAACCATACTAAGATGTGTGTCTTTGTCTTTCGCTTAACTCTGTCTACATGTCTGTATATGTTTGTTTGCAATTTGACCACACTAGATTATTAATCTATTAACATTTATTATAGAAATACATATTAAATTTAAATATTTTCTTTTGTCTTTTATTTTATTAATAGACAATTATTTTCACAACGCAAAATTTAAGTTGTTTTAATCCTCAATTTTGTTTTATGTATGAAAAACAGATACAAAAGTCTTCCATGGTTGATTTTTTTATATGTCTTATCAGAGTTGTACTTTTTAGTATCATTTTCCTCTACTCTACTACATCTTGACATGCCGCGACATCTGCTTCATTGTGCGTATATCTTTCAATCTGGTTGTCGTCCACACTATTAATGTGCTTATCAGCACAATTTTTTTTAGCAAAATTAATTAGTAAAACATTAGTATATTAGTAAAGCATTGGTATAAAACAGTTAAGTGCTGAATAAGTATAACAAACATTTTAGCTGAAAACACGATTTTAGCAAAAAAATTTGCTAAAAAATAGTATACCTGATTTACAAGACGTTTTACTAACTTTTGTACTAACTTATTTTTTTGAGTGTATCATCCTCACACTGGGGTGTAATAAACCCCAAGAACGTTGATTAGTACACTAGTACCCCGGTTTGCGTCTTTCAAAAATTTTCTGTGACTTCGAAGAAGTTGGGTTTTGACAAATATTTTAATATTAATGATGCAAAACGAAGCATTTGCGACACAACTTCGAAGCCATGCGTCGCAGACTAAAACATAAACGACGCTTATGTTTTAGTTTGCGACGCATGGCTTCGAATTTGTGTCGCAAATGCTTCGATTTGCATCATTAATATTAAAATATTTGTTGAACCCCAACTTTGTTTAATACAAACAATATGAATCAGAACACAAAAAGCTTACCAAGCTTAAGCAATGGACATTTTTCAAAATAATGATTCGGAAGAAGATCACAGTTTAAAAGTGTAAAAAAAAAAATGTTGCCGACACTATTTATTGTTACACACACAGAACAGATTTGTTGTGACAACCGAATTTTGGCAGTCCCATGTACTATCACATTATTCGGTTGTTGCTACTGATATTTACAATTTTCCCGTTATGCTAGTAAATACAATTACAAAAAGTTGCTCCAACCGATTTACTTTTGTACCACCCTATCGAATTTAACATTCACAAGATCCAACCGAATTATTTCAGAAACTACAATCCCATTAAATAAAACATCGTTTCCATTTGTTTTTAATATTTTTTTTTTTATTAAATATAAACAAATAAATAATACTTAAATACGAAAAATAGAACACAAAACAAAATTTATGAACAAAAAACAGAATAAAAAAACAGAGCTTCAGAGATTTTTTTTCGCCCTAGATATAACAATCTGAGGAGTTTTCTACTGAAAAAAAAATCATTAGAACTTGCAGAATTTATCTAAGAGAAAGTTCTCATAAACTGAAGTTTTTCTGTAGAAAAACTTTTTCTAAAGCTGGGGGGCGTTTTTCTATAGAAGGAAGTATTCAGAATCTAAGGGGTTTTATGTAGAAAAAGTCTTCAGAATGTAAATGTTTTTTTGTGGGCGTTTTCTAAAGTAAAAAGTGGGGGTTTTACTATTGGCAAAAGTTTGACTAATCTGAGTATTTTTATAATGGAACGAAGTTCTCAGAATCTCACGGGCTTTTAATAAAAATAGTCATTTAAAACTGGAAGATTTGGAAGATTTGAAGAAACTCATGAAAATTTCATGATTTTTGTTATATGGGACATCATATTTTTACGGAAAGTTTAAAAAACTCGATAATTCCTTCAAAATTGCTATCGTCTTCCAATGTGAGTTTATAAGAACTGTCACTGAAAACGTACCACCTATTTTAGCTCGCAAATTCTTTTTTGTAGGATTAAAAAGCGTATTAGTACAACGCTTTTTAATGTTAAAAATTTCACTAGTTTGAGAAAAAATTGGTCATAGTGCGCCACTCCTAAACATTATCCAATCTTCTTGAAATTTGGCATACATTTTTTTTGAAATCAAAGCGAAATCAAAGTCATATCTTCGGAAAATAAAACACCCAGCAAAAAATGACAATGCCAATAACTAGGGCAAGCAAAAATAAGCTATGGTTTATTTTTTATATGAAAGGATTGAACTATTTATTAGACTTAATACTCCGGTCATGTAATTATGAACATTTTAAGCCATATATGGTGAAGCATTATTAGCTTATTTTTTTTTTTTAATTAGCTTATTTTAGTTAATTCTTCTTAGTTTAGACGAGATAAAAATCATTTATTTATTAATTATTTATTTCCAATATTTCGTATCCACATTGGATGACTTCTTCAGGGAACAATTATTACAAAAGATTTAAATAATTGTTCTCTGAAGAAGTCAGCCAATTTGGAAACGAAATTTTGGAAATAAATAATTAATAAATAAAAAAATCAAAATTTTTTAGCTTATTTTAGCTTATGTTGTGAATATTAACCACTTTTTGACTTTTTTATTTAAAAATTTAGATTATGTTGGCTTTTCCTTTATTTTTATTTTTAATAAAAATTATAACAAACTTGTAAAAAAGGCAAAGTACCGCCTAGTTTACTTCCCCTGTTTTGTTTACAAACTAAACAAAATATATAAAGGAGAGAAAAACAAAAAACGTGTATTGAATATCCACCAGAGGTGGATCTTGCACATCAAACAAGTTTTCAATTTATTTTTTGATCAATGGTTATAATCTTTAACTTCAAACTCAAATGTATATTAGTTCTCATGTAGTGAGTAAACTAGTTCATATGAATGTTTGATGTTTGGCATGGGATTGTTACCGTCAGTGTTGCCATGTATTTTTTTCAAAAAACTGGAAAAAAGCTGTTTTTTATAAGAAAAAACTGTTTTTTTTTTAATAAAAAACAGTAGAAAAAACAGTTAATATGTGCATTTTGAATTCAATTGCATTTTATTTAAACATAAAACAGCATAAAAAACATTAAACACATAACATAAATCATTTTATATACACAGAAAAAAAATATTTTTTGTTGTAGACTAACTTTTAATTATACTAACAAAAAAAATATTTTCAAATTTATGTTATTACAGATCACAAGTTGTGCTCTGTTATAAAACTACATTTTAATAAACAATAGGCCTAATATGTTTTTTTTTCTGTGTACTTGTTTTAAAGTAAAAAAAAAAATATAATATAAAAAAACATATTTATATTTATATTAATTATTTAACATATAGCAAAAAATAGCTACAAAACCATAAAAAAAAACAAAATAATTCATCACATTTTGAGATCTTACTTAATTACATAAAAATATCAGTTATACATTTTTTGATTAAATTTGATTTTCATTTCGTTTGATTCCACAAAATTTTAACACAAACAAATTTTAAAAAGGGAATTAAAACTTACTACACAGTTGCATTCAATGCGTAGTATTATTTTTTATTGAAACATTTTGTGCAACTTTTGTATTAAATTTATAAATTCAAGTTAAAGAAAGTAAATCGAGCAGGTAAACTGTTGAAAACTGGAAAAACTGAAAAAAAGGCTGAAATTAAACAAAAACTGTTTTTTTTCATGAAAAACTGGAAAATTGTTACGCTTCCTAAAAAACTGGAAAAAACAGTTAAAACTGGCAATATGGTAACACTGGTTACCGCTTTTAAAACGTGTTCTGATGATGGGAACCTAGAAAATTCCCGAAATAGATCTATCAACACATTCCTGAAAGGGTCAAATAATAAATTTGAAAACAAAAAACTCTATAGATTATTTGTTAGGACAATATCATAATGAAGAAATATAGAGTATGGCCTCGATCTTGAAAAATTTTCATTTTCATTGTAAAAGTCTTTTTTGTTAGTTTTTTTTTTTTGTTTTTTGCAATTGGTATTTTGAAGTATTATCTGTTTATATTGAAATTTAAATGTTGCTTGCTCTTGGTTTGCCTTAAAATATTTTGGAAAACAATTTCTCTAGTTTACCTCCGTTTGACTGAAGAAGTTCCAAGCAACAAATTTTACACAAGTGTAACGATTTTAATAAAAAGTTACGAAATTTAATGGTATATTTTTTAAATTGAAATTGATAAATTGATTTTAATATTAAAACAATTTTTTTTACTTTTTTACATTTTTTTTAGAGCTGTTTTTTTGGTTACTCTACTAATAACCCCCAACAGTTTGGTGTGGAATACTGAATAAATAATAGCGAAATTGTCGAAGTTCAGCAAGTTTTTATGAGTATGAAGATATAATGTTTATGAAATTATTTTGAATCATTATAACAAATATAGTTTTTTTTTTTTGTTGCTGGGTAATAACTAAAGTACAATTTGAAATATGTGACAAAAAAAAAACGTGTTGGCAAAATGTGTTGGCAAAAACAATAAAATTCTAATATAGTTTGTGCAATAAAAATTACCAGTTTATTTATGTGGGTAGTAAGTAGTTTATGAGTAAATGGAAATATGTAACGCTCATCCCCACCAAATTGGTTTAACATTTTCTTACAATAATTAACAATTAGTGTTGTCTATTTGTAATAGGAAAATTTAATAATGATTTCAAATCTGACATTTCAAAATTAAATGAACATTTATGTTGAATTATATGCAAACCCGTAAATAACTTTGTATTTAATATATATTAATATATAATTAGGAATACTAAGTACAATGCTATTTGAAATAACACAAAGCTATATACATTTAGATTAATTGAATATAATGATATATTATTATACATAAACTTTTTAAGTTGGGAATGTAACTTTTTACAAAAAAAAAAAAACTATCGTAGCTACTTTTCTCGTCAAATGCAAGAAGGTCTCTTAAGATTTTCGAAAACAAATTTAGTGTATGCTTTTGAAATTTTACGAAACTAACGAAATAATTCGTTGTTTAAAAAGTTTCTTTTATTTTAATTATTTTAATGTTGTTTTGCAAAATAAATTATTTAATAAAATGTTCAAACATTTTGCTTTGATATTTTCCCTGATTTTTATGAAAGTGACATTCTGAAAGCTCGCGTAAAAAAAAAACAGGAAATAAATTTCGTACATTATACAACAGACTTTCGTAAGTGTTTGTTTATATTGCGCCAGCTTGTCGTGGTGCGAAATAACAAAATAAAGGGTGTTTTCTTTTATAGGTATATAACTTTAAGTTGGCAACGCGTTTTTAACTGACGGACATTTTGTCAGCTGTCAAGTGATTTATGTTTAGTTTGGTTTGGCATTTCAATATGAATAGACTGACGCCTGAACAATACTTTCAAATTGTGCAAGTTTATTTTGAAAATCATGGTTCTGTTCGAAATACGTATCGCGCACTACGTCCATTTTACAGTCAACATAATCTTCCATCAGATCAATTAATTCCATTAACTGAGTAATGTTTTCTCACGACGTTTACTCTAAATGATAATATGCATCCACAGAGACGTAGTACAGTGCGTACAGAAGAAATCATTGCTGCTGTATGTCGTAGCGTAGAGGAAGACCCCAATCAGTCCATCCGATATCGTGCACAGGAATAGGATATGTGTGCATCCACTTTATGAAAGATTTTGCGGAAAGATCTTGTTTGGCGTGCTTATAAAATCCAACTAGTGCAACAATTGAAGCCACACGATCACCTAGCAAGGCGTAGATTTGGTGAATGGGCATAAAACAAGATTGCCGTTGATTCCGATTTTCATAAGCGAATTTTGTTTAGCGATGAAGCTCACTTTTGGTTAAATGGATACGTCAATAAACAGAAAACTGCCTGTTTGGTGTGCTTTATGGGCTGGTGAAATCATTGGTCCGTACTTCTTTAAAAACGATACTGGTTAGGACGTTACAGTCAATGGTGACCGCTATATAAATATGATTACTGACTTTTTCCTTCATCAATTAAACAACCATGATCTGTAGGAGCTGTGGTTTCAACAAGATGGCGCAACATGTCACACAGCTCGTTCCACAATTGATTTATTGAAAGAAATGTTTGGTAACTGCATAGTTTCACGTTTCGCACCCGTGAATTGGCCTCCAAGATCGTGCGATCTAACGCCTTTTGACTATTTTCTGTGGGAATTTGGGAAGTTGCTAGTCAACATTCTGCGCGTTATTGCCAATATACGGCCACAAATGTTGGAAAAGTCATTGAAAATTGGACCTCCAGATTAGACTACGTCCGAGACAGCCGTAGAGTTCGTAGAAGTCATATTTAAATTATAATGCCAGAAGATTATCTTTCGAATAAAGTAAATTTCATGTCAATTTAATAAATTCATCTTCGGTTTTTTCCATTTCAAAGTTATGTACCTCTATAAAAAAACACCATTTATTTCGTAAAATGTACGTCGATTTTCGACTATATAATGCACGGATTTTTTTCGATGTATCAAATATACTTTTTAATTAAAGGTGATACTTAACTGACTATTTCCTTGTAAACTTTTTTGAAAACCCAGTTTTAAACCAATTTACAAAAAATTCTTCCACTTTACAGAAAATTCTTCCTATTTAAAAACTTTTTTAAACTCTCATTAAAAACATAATTACAATTAAGCGCCACAGAAAAGTTGCGATTAAAACAAATGTTTTTTACAGGTTAACAAAAAATACAGACATAAGGAAATCCATACATTTATGCATAGTTAATGCACAGGTGGTCTAAAATTAGGTGTTGGTAAAAGAAATACTTCACTAAAATTTGAAAGCAATATAATTTCGAATTCACAAAAACATATTTAAAGAAAATTTGTAGATAAATTTAAAAGTTATATCAAGAGGCCTGAAACTCTTCGCTATTGTTTTCAAACCTCAGGTTTAATCTTTTCAAGATTTTATTAGCTTTTCGAGATATCTTTATGGTACAGTGAAATAACTCCCAAATGAAATAAGTCCCAATGGAAAAATGAAATAAGTCCCAAAAAATTTTCCATGTAAATTGGGACTTATTTCATTATGAAATAAGTCCCAATGCGTTGGGACTTATTTCATAATTTTTGTTGGGAGTTAATTCATTATGAAATAACTCCCAAATGAAATAAGTCCCAACAGTTTTTTTGTTGGGAGTTATTTCATTTGGGAGTTACCATTGGCACTTATTTCATCGCAGTTGGGACTTATTTCATTTTAATTGCAAACACAATTTTACGATTGGCCAATGGTGCAATAAAGCCTTTATTTTGTATTTTTTGATTCTTTTGTTACACTGTTCAGTTTTTCTGCGTGGCGGCCTGCGGCCGATCTTAGGGGTTTTCTCCTCCATAGGACGCTGCAGGTGGCTTCGCTGAATACAGTTTTCCTGCGCGCGTCTCATTATCTTCCCTAGTGTGACGCGCGCAGGGAAACTTTATTCAGCGAAGCCACCTGCCGCGTCCCATGGAGGAGAAAACCCTAAGAGCGGCCGCAGGCCGCCACGCAGAAAAACTTTATAAAGCAAAGATTTTCAATATTGTTGCAGTTAAATTTTTTGTTGAATTATTAATGTTCTATTAATTTTTGTTAATATGAAATTTTTTTATAATTGTTCAATAAAATATAAGAAGAATAAGAAAAAGAAATTTAATTGCTTCATTTAAAAAAAAATTTAAGTGAAATAAGGCCTTTACGGCTTTATTTCACTTTCAAAGTGCAATAAAGCCTTTTTGCAAATAAAGGCCTTATTTCTCAATTTGAAAGTGAAATAAAGCCTTAAAGGCCTTATATTGTAAGGCATTATTGCACTCCACCTATGCTTACATATACTTATGAAATAAAAAGTGTTCTCTAACAGAAAAACAAAACAAACGAAAATTGGGAGTTAATTCATTTTTGTTGGGACTTATTTCATTGGGAGTTAATTCATTTTTTTTGGGATTTATTTTTAAATTTTGAAATAACTCCCAAAATTGGGACTTATTTCATTTTTCTCATTGGGAGATATTTCATTTTTTTACATTGGGTGTTATTTCATTTTTGATGGGACTTATTTCATTGGGAGTTATTTCATTGGGACTTATTTCATTTGGGAGTTATTTCACTGTACCTATCTTTATACCCAATACTCACTCTTTGTGCATCATTTTCAATACCTTATGCTAGACCACCTGTGGATTATTAAACATTTTCACAAACTTTTAAGATATCTTGTCTAAGGAAAAAAGTCAAAGGACAAAGTTTTGTTGGTTTTAATGAAAAGCAAAAGCTTAAGGGTATTTTATATAATAACAAAAATTCCTTTCCAAAATTAATATAAAAATATATATTTTTTTCTAATACAAGAAACATACATATCGTCAGTTAAATTGCAAATTTAAGTAAATAACAAAAAAATATATAATGATTTTTTTTAATGTTTATGATTTATTTCGAAAAAATCCCCATCATCTATGAAAATACCTATAAAAAGCCAGAGCTCGACCTCGAAGATATTTATTTATTAAATATTGAAAGGTCGAATAAAAACGACTTAAATTTTTTTTAAAGCATTTCATCTAACGATATATAAGCTATTTATGTTGAAAGTGTTATGAGTCCACTTGGTTTTAAAATGAGATATAAATGGTTTTGCATTTCAATGTTTTCAAAACTGTAAGCGCTAACTTTTGTTAAATTTTTGTTTACAGATTTCATCAAAGGACATTAAATTTACTTAAAAAAAAAAAAAAAAAAAATTACACATTTATTGCTAAAATCTACATTTTTTTCAGTATAAAATAAAAATAAAAACTGTTGCACAAAACTGTTGCACAAAATATAAAATTTTCTTAAATTTATTGTAAATTTTCTAAGAAAAGTGAAAATTTGCGTAGTTTTTCTCATTATTAGTTCATGTATTTTTACATACAACATAATAATTGATTGAGAAACTGAATTTTAAAAAAAGTAACGAAAAAGTGAATTCCACAAAAATGGTAGATGCGATGGATTGCGATCTTTAAAATGTTGCCAACAATTTTTTGTGCAGATATTACTATGGACTATCAACATTTTTCTTGAAAATGGACTCATACCACTTTCAAAATAAGTTGTTCATATGAACTTTATTTAAATATACTACAAAAAATATGTTTATACAAATTTTAAATAAATATCAAAAGAACATTCATATTCAGGGTGTTCTTCCATAGTCTAATGAAAAATAATAAAAATATTGTGTATTAGGATTTTATAATAAATTTGGTTTTTTTTTTGCATACACACAGAAAAATTTGGCCATTTGTCAACTGAAATATAGTTACTATTACTAAAATGGGTTGGTACAAAATAATATTGGTTTTCCCAACAAAATTCGGTGAAAACAACTAAATTTTAGTTGCAGCACCCAAAATATTCATTAATCACATTAAAATATGGTAGTACTTATCGAATATTTTGGTTGTGGCCACCAAAAACCATTTATTAATTCTGTTGGCACTTTAATTTTCTGTATGTACATATTTCAGTTCTTATTCTGTATTACAGTGGTCCAAAAAATTTAAAGTTTAACTTTTAAGAGTTAGTAATTTGCAGTTGTTTTACTTAGAAAAATCATTTTTAATGTTTTATAGGGTTGACTTTTTAAACAACCTACCAAAATTAACGCATTTTGGTAGCATTTATGCAGTTATTTCTACTTTTTGACAAAGTGTGTGTGTATCAAAATATACAAACACAAAAGACCAACATGGCGGTGTAACAAGCGGCTTGTATGGACATTTTTCTCTTTTACCCAATTACATGTAATTAAGTAATAAAGGAATTGGTCTGTAATTAAAAAAAAAATATTGGTATTATGTGCCATGTCTGGTATTGGCAAAATTGAAAACTTTTCAAGGAAGCGTTTACGCTAACAAGCAGAGAGAGAAGGTCTGAAATTATTAATTATATGACAAATTTCATAAGTGAATGATTGTGAAATGTAATTGACGCCTCCCATGTATGATGATCACACACGAAAATGCATGAACACCCGAGTAAAAAAAATATTTATGACCTTATGTTTTTCATTTTAAAATATATTAAAATATGTGAATTAGCTTGTCCCGTTAAACAGCGTTTTTTGCGATTTCGTTGTAGTAACAGCACTCGAACGACGCTTATTAAAGCCCTTAACAATAATAGTTCAGCATAAAAATTTTTGAAGTTGATCTTCAGTTCCCTACCAGCGATTTAAATTTGCGGTTCTAGTACATTTTGCCTAAAAAAAAGTTTCGACGATTTTTTTCAAATGTGTCTCAAAAGTTTCGTATTTTAGCCCTTTTTAAGAAAAAAATAATTTAAAATTTTGGTAGAGTAATTTTGGACCACTGGAAGATGTTTTAGTTTTCATCAAGCTAATTTTCTTACAATATTTTCTTTAAATTTTTGCATTAAAACACTCAAAATCTTTTCATATATGACCTGTATTTCAAAAACATGTATTGTAAGATTAAAAATGTAATATCTTGAAAAAAAAAGGTAATATCTTGAATTTTACAGATTTTTCTCGCGTTTAGCGAAAAAAAAAAAACATTTTTAATCTTACAATAAACGTTTTGGAAATACAGGTCATATATGAAAAGATTTTTAGTGTTTTAATGCAAAAAGTTAAAGAAAATATTGTAAGGAAATTTACTTGATAAAAATTAAAACATCTTCCAGTGGACCAAAATTACTCTATCAAAAACTTTAAATTATTTTTTTCTTAAAAAGGACTAAAATACGAAACGTTTGAGCCACATTTGAAACAAATCGTCGAAACTTTTTTTTTGTCAAAATGTACTAGAATCGCTGGTAGGGAACTGAAGATCAACTTAAAAAGTTTTGATGCTGAACTTTTATTGTTCAGGGCGTTAATACGCATCGTTTGAGTGCTATTACCGAAAAATTTTTTCTATCGGGACACGCTAATGTGAATATATATATATGCATGGTCATATCTTATTATAAGTTTCTTATATGGTAACATATATAACGATATATTATTATATATTGACCATTATAAAATTGGATATTAAATATATATGCTACTCAAGTAAAAAAATGGATGCGGGACATCATCAAATTATGTTAAATCTATATAAAAAAAAGTGTACATTTTGATTGTCACTCCATAAAAAATGGCTGAATACGTTTTGTAGAACATGCAATGAGGATGGTTTTTAAAAAAAAAATTATTTAAAAATATTTTCGTTTGGTCCAGATGTGGTGATTATTCTGAACATTAGTCATTTTCATATAAATTGTGTGAATATCAAAAATTTTTGCTTTGTTACACATCATAGCTTGGATAAGGCTACAAAAAAAAAAAAATGGCTGAATACGTATAGCATATGCAATGAGGATGGTTTTCAATCCAACCTAATACACAAACTCATACATACACACATTCATTTGATTGACAGCATACATTACTTTTGCTACTTTTGAAGGTATTTGAACAATATTTGGTTTGTCGGTGCAGTCCAACTATCATCCTTCTACGAAATATCAATCCACCACGACTTTGTAACGGAACCAGAATTTCAATAAAAATAAAATTTGAAGGCAAAACAACGTTTGTCGGGTCAGCTACACTTAGGAAATTATGTTGGTAAAGACGACTGCAATTGTAGTCAAAAACAAATTAAATTTCATTTAAAAAAAGGACGACTTACATTTCATTAAATTCAACTAACATTGTCATTTGTTTTTTAATGTTCAAGAAATGAAACAACACAGAGCTATATACAATTAGATACAAATATTTATGCTTTAATATATGGCTCATTTACTAAAAGACTCACATAAATTAAACTTAACATAACTAAAGCGTTAAAAGTTTTCAATACATAACAGACTAGCTCGAACCCTTCTCTATTTATTTGGTCACGTTTTTTTATAAAAAGGGTTTTTGATGCATTTTTTTTTATTAGTGAGCGTTGTTTGCGAATTCGCTTATTATCGAGAGACATAATAGCACATGTGCTCTATAAAGTATATACTCTTGGCACCCACTTTCCAGAATAAATAAAATATATTCTGCTCTAACTCGAAAAGTATACATGGTATGAATATGAAGATTTTACACAATTTGAAGCATGATATAGCTAATAAATCTGCATCATTAACTCAAAAATCGCGTTTTTCTGACTTATGACAGTTTTTTAGTAAATGAGCGATATATGTTTATATGACTTTATACATTAAAACATTTAAATGTATGGAATTATATCTGAATATATATAAACATTTTTACTTGCGTATACATAAAAAGATCTAAGATAAGATAAGATTTTTACTTGCGTATACAATTAGATCTATTTTCATATAAAAGAACACATTATCATATATAACACAATATCTAATCATATATGGTAACATATAAACTATATAATTTAAGATATAATAACATTTACTGTCCCGAGTAAAAATAGTTATATCTTGTCATATATAATATTATTAAGTCATATCTGACTTTTAATGGAGTCATATTACGGGTTATCTAATTATATACAAATAAATATGATAATTTTTATTGAGAGAATTTTTATATGGTACTTGATATTATTATATATATCAAATCTTACTCCATACGTCACTACAGCCATATAATAATAATCAAAATATATATAGTGATCGATATGATTATACATAATGCAATCCTAATTCTTATTAAACTATATGTGACGTCATACTGAAAATATTTTCCTTATAATTCCATATAGCATTATATATAATCAAATTGATATTTTGGTAATAATAAGTTCAATAAGTTCATTAAGTTAAGACTTTATTACATATGGCTTCGCATGTAACCATATTAATTTTATAACTTCAAATAATAATATAATTTCAAATAAAAAATTGTTACATTTTTTAAACACTAAATTTATTCTGGATAATTTTTAAAAATTTCGTTATGTTTCATTTAAAAAAATTTTGGTCTTTAAAATCGTTGATTTCTAGAAATTTAAATTTTGAACTTAAATTCGTTTAAACATAACTTCAAGTAACAGAAAGCATACCTACACTCGTCTAAAATTGTATAAAATCAGATATACACTCAAATAAATAAGTTAGTAGAAAAGTTTGTAAAACGTCTTGTAAAACAGGTAGACCATTTTTTAGCAAAATTTTTTGCTAAAATCGTGTTTTCAGCTAAAATGTTTGTTATACTTATTCAACACGTAACTGTTTTATACTAATGCTTTACTAATATTATACTGTTTTACTAATTAATTTTGCTAAAAAAAATTGTGCTGATAATAGTGTGGACGACAACCAGATTGAAAGATATACGCAGAATGAAGCAGATGTCGCGGCATGTCAAGATGTAGTAGAGAAGAGGAAAATGATACTAAAAAGTACAACTCTAATAAGACATATAAAAAAATCAACCATGGAAGACTTTTGTATCTGTTTTTCTTACATAGAACAAAATTGAAGATTAAAACAACTTAAATTTTGCGTTGTCACCGGCTTGTGAAAATAATTGTCTATTAATTAAATAAAAGACAAAATAAAATATTTAAATTTAATATGTATTTCTAAACTAAATGTTTATAGATTAATAATCTAGTGTAGTCAAATTGCAAACAAACAAACATATACAGACATGCAGACAGAGTAAAGCGAAAGACAAAAACAAAGACACACATCTTAGGTAGATTTGAATGGTTCCTTTTTCGTATTGCAAAAAAAATGATTGTTTTTTTCGTTTCGTTTGTTTTTGTTTATTTTTTTCGTTTCGTTTCTATAATTATCTTCGGCAGTTGCGTCCTTTAAAAGATATCATCATTTAGACAATCATTGATGTAAGTAGTTGAACGAAAATTTTTGTTATGTTATATATATTTATTTCTATATATTTTCAGATATTAAATTAGTTCATGTCGTCAAAGTGGGAAAAATGAAAATTTTTATATTTCGTAATTATTGTAAGTTATTTTTAAAAGAATCACAAAAATATGTTTTATGATTTTCAGCAAATAAATTAACTAAATTACAATTTTTCTACAAATTTTTTGTGTTTTTTTTTTCAGTCTACTAAAATTCAGCAAAAAATTTATTAATTTTTAGCAAGGCTCTTTTATTTCTAATCTACTAAGTGTTAGCAAAACTTTTGCTGAATCTACTAATTTTGTTGCTAAAAATCAGATCGCTGATTTTCAGCAAAAGATTTTGCTGACATTAGCAATTTTTTTGCAAGCACCCTCCTGACTAAAATTTTGCTGACTCAGCAAAATTTTTTGCTGACTTTACAAACTTTTTTTTTTGAGTGTAACATATGTATATATGACATTAAATTATGTTAGTTTCCATATATTGCACTAGATAAACAATTAAGTTTAAGATAAGATTATATGTGGTCGAACATGATTAATATTTTCCATTCGCATAAGATATAATTATGTATTGGTATATAAAACTCCATACATAATTATATATGCTAATAATGACAAAAACAATTTTTTTAAATTTATTTCTCAATTATATATTTCATGGGATTCTACATCCCGCTAAATCTCAAAATATCTTATTCGATCTGCCAAAAATTTCCTATATTTTTATATCTAATTAGATCCAACTACATCTAAATAGATCCTATATTATATTTAAGCATCTATCAGGATCTTAAATAACATATTATTGGATCCCCAAATTTACATATTAATTTTAATCTAATTTAATCCAGTAATAGGTTTAAGGGATATAATTGAATAATTACAGGAAACCAAAATTTTGAGATTAACTTGGATACTATTAAATATCGATTTATAAAGAATGTGATATTATTTTATATTTGAGATAATTTAATAATTTATTTTTTTTTTTGATCGGGCAGGTATGATAATGAGTGTGGATATTACCTCAAATTTCGTTAATGCACATGCATGGAGATATATGGAAGAATGTATGGAGATTTATGTATTCATGAAGGGACATCATTACATGTTAATGAATATGCACGAACATACATTAAAACTGTATGGATCGATATATGTCGATTTTTACCTGGGAAGCCAAATATTAACAATGAATTAAGATTGTTTCTGATTATCATATAAAACCGCACAAACAAAAATATCATACTTATTTTTTAATTTTCTAAACTAAATGGCTCTTGTAATTTTGCGCCATTTGATTAAGTTTTAACAAAAGTTGATTTTAAAATTGCTCACTTTTTGCTTTTTATTGAAAAATAAAAGTTAATCTCTACGCAAATAGAATTATGTATAAATTGGTTTCTACTTTTTAAACAACATAAAAAAGATTAAATATTTATTTTGATTATGAACCATTATAATTCATTACTTTAGGGCACCTTATTAAATTAAGATGTTATTGAAAGGTTTACAAGTGTATGGTAATGAAAAGTCCTTTTAAGCAATTATTCATTATCTTAATATTTGCTAATTGAAAAGTGGTTAAATTTTAATTTGTAGGGATTATAAGTGAATTGAAAGTCTTTGCAGGTTAAACTTTAAAATAAAGTTGCCCATAAAATGTTATTTGCCATAAAAGAGATACTAAAAAACTTTATAAAATTAATTTAGGTTCATTGACTGAAACTGGTCAGGGAGACATGTTTAACAATAAATGCATTCATCCGGAATAAAGTTTCATAAAAATTTTAAAAAATGTGTTATGTTTGATTATTAGAACTTTTTGTTTTAGGCAGTTTACTCTTTATTTAAAGGCATCGTTAACTTTACTCAATTTAAGAGGAAATATTTTAATACTAATTTCATACACTCATAGAAATATACCTGTAAGAATAGCAGAAAAAACTAATAAGCATTAGTTAAGAATTACATTTAAAATTTTTTTGTTCGTTAATATTAGTATAAATATAAAAACAATGTAAAAAATTCAATTCTCATAATGCTTAAAGTGTACCTATGATATATTTTCTAATTTCATTTTACCTTTTTTTCATTCGATTTCAAAGTGCTATGCCTATAACGTTAGTTTTTTTTCAATTTATTGTGGACAATTTTTCTATTGTGAACAATTTGTCGATATGTTTCACAACTAAAAAAAAGTTAGGAATACATTTGTTAACACCGCACTATGGTTTCAAACAAAACTTTTCTAGGCCAAATGGAAAAAAAATATCTTTTTTTGGTATAAAATAGGATTTTTATGGAAATTGTAATCATTTTATGCATTTTTTGTCACATTAACTTGAGGCCCTATGCTCCACAGGGAGTTAAGCGGAAATGAAGAAGAAGAAGAAGAAGAACTTATTAATGTACCTTCGTAATTTTTTTTTTTTTTGGTTTATATTAATTCATTATTGGGTTGCATTTTTGTTTTAAATAATATTATATTTATATCTAGTAAACCGAACTCTAAATTGCATGCTCTAATCGGCAAGACCGCTTCCAGGCGGTGTATTTTAAATAAGAATTTAAGTTATTTAAATTTACAAAATATTTTGTGTGTATGGCATGGTTTGGAAGCGAAAAAGCGTTAAAGTTAAAATTTCGTAAAATTTCAAAAAATAAATATTTTGAAATTAACACAATTTTCAAAAATTTTGAAAAGATATTTATGTTGACTAGCAACTGTTGATACTTAACACAAAATAAGATTGAAGCTTAAACTTAAACACTAACTTTTGACCAAGAACATACAGGTTTCCAAAAGGATACCTGTAAAAGCCCTATGGGGAATGGGACTGATTCTGCGTGTGCCACAGGATCGGTCCTTTCGTGCCAGACACCGGTCCTCTTCTAAACCCTACCCTATGTAAACAACTGGCAATTTTAACATTGGGTTGTCATAGGAAAGGGGCATTTGTCCTGCTTTAAACCACGTAGTGGCAAACCACAGGACTAACCAAAGATGGGCATACCACAAGACTGTCGCAAAATTGCCATTTCGTATAAAATAAACGAAAACTAAACGGCTTCCAATGGGTAAAATTCTGGCCAACTGGCTTTTTCTTGTTAATAAGCATTCTGGTTAAGTGGTATGTCCTCCCTTTACCAGTCACAGGATTGGTAATTTGAGGACAATTGACACCGCTTAACCCACTTCAGTATTAAATTATACCAGTCCAGTGATAAGTCCTTCTTTAACCAGTCACTTTTAGGACAATTGACTCCTCATTCCCCATGGGGGGACATCGCCTTAACTTTAGATCATATGGACGGATTTTTATAAAAATTTGGCAGAACAATTACTCTAAGTAGCATTAGCTACTTTAAGTTTAATCAATTTATGTTAAAGATAAGTTGCGTTTTCGCTCAATTTCGCATTATTTCGAAAAACGAAAATCACCCTATCTTCTTAAGTAAAAGCACAAGTTTTTAAATTTTTTAACTGTAGTTCTATCTTGGTAAGAAGAATAATTTATGCCTAAAGTTATTCATTTTTA
Source organism: Delia radicum (assembly GCA_021234595.1). Taxonomy (NCBI): domain Eukaryota; kingdom Metazoa; phylum Arthropoda; class Insecta; order Diptera; family Anthomyiidae; genus Delia; species Delia radicum. The sequence continues at coordinate 237,605,555 of CM037852.1, forward strand.
TGGAGTAGTTTTTGAGAGTCGCTCTGAACCTTCTGTGTTACCTTGAAAAGATTACCAGATATAGTTCATATTTTCTGATTGCGCTTTCACTTTCTATACATTTTTTGTTGGCCTATTTAAAGTTACACTTTTAACCAAACTATTCCGATATATAAAACTACCGGTAACGAAGTGTCCTGCATAAATATTTCAATATTTCAATGTTACAGCGGTACGCACAGGTATAATCAATAAATAACACATGTAATAAAATTCTTACACCTTAGGTAGATTTAACCTAGACATATTGAGCAGTTTATATTCAGCGGATTTCATAAAAAACAGTATCATTCTTAATAATTTGATTAAAGGGCTAACATTTTATTGCTGTTGGTAAATTCTAACAAACGCAATTTGGTATATTATGTCCGCATCATAAATATTATACTCGGAAAATTTTCTCTGAAATTGGACAACATCTATCGTTTGCCGCTACACATAAAAAATTATCAATCTAAAATATCTAGTAAAAGATTTGATTTTAATTTACTTTGTTTCTAAACAAATATTTAATTGAATCAATTAATATTTTAATTGACTTTTAAATATATAAATTCATATTTTATTTAAGACAACATTCTCAAATTATTTTTTCATATGCTGTATGTTAAATTGAAAAGTTGGGGGATGGGTACTGTCAATAAAGGTGGAAAGTTCCTGATTGCTATTCACTTGGGAGTGGCCAGGAATGATTCCTTTGTTACAGTGTCAATGCAGCTCACAACCTCCGGCCTTATGCCAGGTATTCCCCGGGGAATGGCTTTTGAACATCCGTTCGAAGCTAGCAAAAGTGAGAAGGCGACTAAGTAGCCTGATGGTTTTAAATAACGTCTCAGGTAAGTAGGAGAAACATTTCTCTGAAACTTAGTGTAATAGAGTGCCCTGAGTTTTTTGACTCCAAGTCAGCGTCTCAGGAAGTAGGAGGAAGAAGCAAATCATTCCCTTTGAAAAACTCAACATCACAGCCTGCCTGGAGGGCAGCTGGCAGCCCCAGCACCAGGATCGGATGCGGAAGCCTAATCAGCTACTTCGTCTTAAACTTAAATGATTAACGAAACCGAAACATGAGGCCCTATGCTCCTTATAGGAACGACGGGAATATATATATATATAAATTGAAAAGTTGCAGTAGAAAATACGAAATGAATTCATTTGTAGTTTGCAAACAAAACAAGCACACACACAAATACGCAAACTGATACAGCATTACTAAAAACACATACACATACAAACGAGTCGTTCCCACATTAATTTATTTTTTTTGAGTATCATATTTTTTTTCTGTAGATAGTTACTTGTAGCCTTTTTTCTTTTACTTTTCAATAAGAGTTTTACTTAATATTACCATTGCCGTAATAGGTTCAAAATCAATTAAAATATTAATTGATACAATTAATTTTTTTATTGAAACCCGTTTTTAGCCTTTTCTGTGTGCGGTCAAAGGTCAACCTTATCGTTATTAAGTGCTTTTAAAGAAAAAGTATTAAACTATTTTGTTAGTTTTTACTCAAATTGACTTAGTTACTCTCGGAAGTCTGAAATTTAAATTTTAAGAAAAAAGTCTAAATGCTCAACTACATTTAGCAAAGTTTAATTAAGGGAGGGACTGAGCGATTGTAGGAAAATATATACAAGCACCCATATTTCGCTTAAGGCAACTTTCGTAAAGTTCCATCTATTAATTTGGTTAATTTGACATCGGAATGGATCGTACCCAACTAATCAAATTAAAAACAAATCAAATAAGCAAAATAAATATAATAAATAACAAATAACAAAAATAAAGGATTTAATGAAAACAAACAAATATAGAACTTATTCGCAAATCTGGCGAAAATTTTTAAATTCCAAAAAATAATTGAAAGAAAAATTAAGAAAAATATGGAACCAAATTTACAAACGGTAGGTCAATTGTGGTTGAGGCTTAAATGTATTTGCAGGAAAAATTAAATTAGTAAATAGATTTTTAAAAAATTCAGAAGTTTTTTATCCAAATGCGGCCAAAATGCGTTTTAGAATATTTCAAATTGACATTTTTCTTAACTGTCTTCAGGGATTCAGTGTCAAGCATGAACCTAAAATGGCTTCTGGTTCCAGCATCGAAAGGCTAAAAATTAGAGCTAGTCATTATTAAAATTATCAATTTGAATGTGATTAGACAGTTGAGTGGTTAATTAGTTATGTCTACGAGCTTATATAAGATAAAGAAGATGATATCTTGAAATATATAATAATAATTTTATTTATTTCTGTTGACAGACAACTTCCAAGAAATATATGATAAATAAAGAAATGAATTACAAAATATTTAGTATTAGACATAACATTTATTGGATTTATAAGATTCATTGACCTAAAAAAAAAAACATTTCAATTATTTTCTCCATACATACAATAAGCTTCAAATACGTTGAATTCTATTTTTATTATAAAAATATTTTTTATCAATACAAATATAATTAGCAATTGTTTCTTTTGTTGGCCATCAATTTTATTATTTAACACATATAAAGAACCATGGGGGTAAAGTGAGAAATTTAATTCTTTTGAAAAATTCAATAAACGTCTGCATGAAATAAATACTTCAAACTAAGTTAATACCCCATTTATAACGAGTAGTTTTAGAAACCTACTGGCATTTACTTATCAAATTCAATACAAATTTAAACCAAAAATTAATATTTTTCCAAAACTACTAGTTTTTGTTACATTAATACATTTTCGTTGCCAAATCAGTTTCCCATTTCACCTGAACTTACCCTAATTACATTATTTAATAAAATACTAAACGAGCAATATTTGTCTGGCAGATTAGTTTCTTTTAATAATTCTGCTATTGCCAGTCGACAGAATATAAACGAGCAACTTTAAGAAGGCTAAAAAAAGTTACAAACATTCTTATATTATTAATGATACTTAGTTGCTGGTTTGTTCCCAGCAAAAAACACTGCTTGTTTCGAAGCAGTTTTTGGCAGTTTGTTTCGAAGCAGCAGCTAGCGTTAAAACACTTGTTTCAATATCGAAAATGCGCTTATTTTAAACCTCTAAATAAATCCATTAATTCAATGGTTTTAACAACTAAATTTTGCTTCTATCAAAATTCTTCCTTGCTTTCGCGAATATAAAGTGTGGTAAACAAACTGCAAGCTATTAATCTTAGGAATCAGTAGAAGAAGCAGAAAAGAAGCTGAATATAAGAGTTTATCAATTTTACCGCTTCCGAAATTCTGCTGGGTTATAACATAAATTTACAAACATGCATATAAATATAAATTTGAATTAAAGTGAATTAAATTATATGAATGAATGAATGTTCCATTTCATATAATTTTTTCTATGTGGTTCCCCGGTTTTTAGAAATTTGCAAAAATTTGTATTACATTTTTTATACTAAAGGCTTTGAATTTAATTTGTGCCAGTGAGACAACGGGTTGGTCGAATTGCCAAAAATATCGTTGCAGTTCAGGCGTCCGTAGCAAACGATCCAAATCAGTCGATTCCGCGGCGTTCACAAGAACTGGGCATCGCCAAGACCACATACAAGATCAAGCTGACTCAAGAATTGAAGCCGATGGCTGATGGAAATATTCCAAATGGTTTGCATTTTATTAAAAAAAAAAGTTGTCAAGTCCTTATTGAAAAACCCTTTGTATATCCGATCACAAAAAATTAAGCTTTTTGAAATAGGTTGAAGTGATTTTGTTCTTTGTAATGTAAATTAAAATGCGTTTCTGCGGTATTTCAGGGACACTTTACTATATATTTTCATAAAATGTTAATACTAAAATCTAAAATACAACAATTTTAACATAACAAAATGTGCCAAACGTAAAAAATAGTACTGCGAAACCACTTTTATTTTTTGTAAAACCCACTGTCTTATTTGCAAAGGAAGTGTTTTGCCAGTACCGCCCGACAAAATTCTTTGCCAATATTGATTTTACCTATATTACAAACATTATCTTATTTCCATTTACAACCAGCGTTCAACCTCCGTAAACTTACAAAAATAAAGAAAATTAATTATTTTAGCAAGGTTGATACATAAATTTCGATCAGGCAGAATATTTCATCGGAACCCGAAGTTTTAGAAAAGATAGAGCCTTCAGAACACGCAGAGGTAAAAACAAAAAACATATTAAAGCATACATTTTGTTCCATTCTGGTCTTATTGTCAATCAAACACACAAGCATCATAACACTACAAAATTCCGAAGACCAAAAAATGTATTATTTTTATGAAAACTTATATTTTTTAATATTTTCTTATATTTCGCACATTTAAATATGATATAATAGACTAAGATCGAACTGTATTTCTAATCTTTTCCAGTACGATGCATACAAAAATTTTTCTACTAGAACACACACCCGGGATACGTTTGTACCTACTAGCTTTTTTTTTTGGCTTTTTCTAATGGTTAAGTTTTCCAATTTCATTTAAATGCTTATACTAATATTTTGCAAATGTTTTAGTTTTTGTTTCATGTAAATATACTACCTGGTTCAAGAGATATAGGCAAAAAAGATCACGGGCATGGGATAGCCAAATGTTGTGTGTGTTTACGTAGGTGTCGACTTTGGAAGCTCGTAGCTCCTGAACCACTTATCCGAATTGGATCAAGTAACCTTTAAAATATTAGAAATTACTTATACTTCCTAAAGTTAAGCCGTTCCTTAAGTTAAGCCGTTCCTGAGTTACAGCACTGCAAAGCTGCAAGTGGTTACAATTGTACCCGGGTGTGTGTTCTAGGGTTAAATGAGTTTTATTATAAGAAAATTTTAAAAATAATGAGCCCAAAAAACCGATATTGCTAATATTAAACTAGTAAAGCTAGAAGGCTGAAATTGGAGCATGTATTAGAGTACATTCAAACCTTCAACATGGACTTTATTTTTTGACGAACTTATTTAAAAAAATTAAGGATATTGAAGGATGGATTTTTTAAAATAAGTTTTAAAATTGCTGGCCCTGAAATATTACGACAAATAATTTTGTGTAATAAAATAGATTATTATATTTCATCTGATATTCCTAGTGGTATCATGTTATATGTACAAATATATAAAAAATTTAGTTTTATAATTTAACTATAAATGTCCTTTTGTAAGGACATATGATGTGCTGGCGAAAATCTAAGTAAGCAGTTTAACTATGTGTGGTCTTATATTTAATACGCATATAGATTTTCCTATGCGTGGCAAAAATATATTGATATTTGTCGTAGGGTACTATATGAATATACAATATTTTGTATTATATTTCAAAGATAATTTCGAAAAATTCCGTTTATTTCTGAAACCCTATGATTCCCAACTTCAAATTTATATACAAGGTGGCGCAAAAATAACCTTCCGATGTTTTTTGGCTGTAATTTAAAATAAAAATGAAAAACTTTGATTCTTCTTGTGGATTCTTTTTATTTGGTATTTTAATTTTTTTCACATCAAGTCGAGAATATGATGTCATGTAAATGGCCGCCGCCACAGTTGATTGTCATTTGAGCCGTTTTTATGGCATTTTCCATCACTTTGGCCAAAACTTGCGGCGATAGGTCCTCACATTCTTGACGGATATTGTCTTTAAGAGCTGCAAGAGTCTGAGGCTTGTTGACATAAACCCGCGACTTCAAAAAGCACCACAAAAAGAAGTCTGGAGCATATCGGTTGTGGCACGTGCAGTGTGTGCCGTTGCACCGTCTTGTTGGAACCACATGTTTTCCAATCCCAATTCATCAAGTTGCGGCAAAAAGAACTCGTTGATCATTGCTCTGTAGCGCTCACCATTCACAGTAACCGTTTGGCCCGCGACGTCTTCGAAGTAAAAAGGTCCGATGACTCCTCCAGTGAAAACAGCACACCATACAGTGACTTTGAGCGGGTATAACGGCTCTTCGTGGGTTACACGCGGATTTTCAGTGCCCCAGAAGCGTAAATTTTGCTTATTTACGTACCCGCTAAGATGGAAATGGGCCTCATCACTCATGATTATTTTTGATGAAAAATCATCTTCCTCTTGGTGGTGATTAAGGATGGCTTGAGCGTATGTTACACGCGATTGGCGGTCAGCAGCTAACAGCTGATGCACCGTCTGGACTTTGTACGGAAACATCTTCAAATCTCATACCAAAATTCGCTGTAAAGACCGTCGACTGATACCCATTTGCGTGGCACGTCGTCTGGTCGATGTCGACGGCGCTTCCAGCTACAGCAGCAATATTCTCTGCAGAATATTGCCACGCCTGGCAACATCACGTGTTGTGCCAGTCTTCGAGGCGAGGGGCTAAACGTCGCAGTGTTTCACCAGTAGGCGTTGGACGGCCAGGAAATCTGCGACGAAATTCACGTTGTGCCAAAGTCACCGACCGATTATTGGTCAAATAAATAGTCACCAATATTCCGCGTTCTGGAGCAGTGTAGCGGAACATTGTTTATTAACGTGTATTTTGCATGTGTTTACTACACAAATGTCAAAACAGAACTGACATTAGGGGCCAATCGCAGAATTTATAGCATTTTCTGATAGGAGGATTACTTTTGCGTCACCTTGTATGTAGTGAGCGATACTTTGAGTTAATTGCAACATGAATTTCAAAAAAATTAATTATGGGATTTTTGAAAAATTCGCGAATTAAGGAAATTTTTTTGAATTTCGTTATCCTTTTTGCGAAAAAATTTAATTTTTGTTTAACACTGTTTATGAAGAAGATTTGATCTTTAAAATTACATTAAATTTGGATTTTCTGTTGACGCGTTCAAAAATTACTATTATTCAAATATTGTTTATTTCTTATACATTTATTAAAAACCAATAAGTTTGGGCAGCGACTAAACGCGAACTATAACGAATTATGAAAACAGAAAAAATAGGCAAACTCCGCATTTACTAGGAGAAAAAAAATAAAAAGTTTAATGTAATTTGAGAGACCATTATCTGAAAGGTGTGTCGAAAGTTTTAAAAGCTCCCTGTGCACATTTCTTAAAATTAATTATATATAAGGTATTTTGTAAGCTTAGCCAACACTGTGCTGATTGTAGTAGAATTTTGCCTTTGAAGTTATGTGAGTGGTTTAACTTTTATTCTTCAACCATCTGTTATTTGATATTTAATTATGATATCACAATATAATTTCTCCGTCAAAAATGTATGCAATAAATGAATTTTGTAACAAATGTTTAATTACAAAAAAAAAATGGGAGGGATTTTTAATTTATTTAATGCTTTTACTACCCTTCTCTACTATAATTTACACATTATATAAACCAGAGACCGAAAATAACAGTTATCCCGAAAACTTTAGAGTCAACGGAGACATATACTATTATATACCAAATGATTCGTATTGAAGTGCTCTTTCAGAATCTATTGTGATCTTAAGAAAACGATCTCAACTCCACAGTTAAGAGTTATTTTTCAACGAAAAAATAAAAGATCGGATGAAACTCTTAAGAAGAAAGTTTTATTTCGCCTTCATTAAATAAAACTCTTTTGAGGAGTTTTATTTTTTCCGTCTGAAATAAAACTCTTTTGAGGAGTTTTGTTTTTCACGTCAGAAAATAATATTCATTTAAGGAGTTTTATTTTAAAACTCATTTATGGAGTTTTATTTTTCCGTCTAAAATAAAACTAATGTTGTTTATTTTCTTCTTTTTTTATTGACTTTATTTGCTATAATGTGTTTAGTAATTTATTTATTTAATTTAGCGAACATAACTTTTTCTGCGGAAAGGTTTGAACACAGGTCGCTCAATGTCAATTTAAGAGCAGATAATGCTCTTTTCACGCTTACCTGGGTTACAGGTACACACTGTATAGTTTTTGCCAATGTATTCAAGTACGGATAGTGTAATCAAAAACAGGTTTATCAATCGATAAGGGCCTTGGAGAAAATTTGTCTATTTCATAGAAAGCTTTTTTTCATCCTCATTACCACTTCCTTCGCTTTATTGTTCTACTTCGACATATATAAGAAATAAAACAACAACCATTTAATAATAGGAATCAGACAATAACAAATTAAAAACTTTGAGTGTTAATTTACATAAAATGAGTTTTATTTTCTGACGGAAAAAATAAAACTCCTCAAATGAGTTTTAAAATAAAACTCCTCAAATGAGTTTTATTTTATACGGAAAAAATAAAACTCCTCAAAAGAGTTTTATTTAATGAAGGCGAAATAAAACTCTCTTCTTAAGAGTTTTGTCCGATCTTTTATTTTTACGTTGAAAAATAAATTTTTTATGTTTTTTTTTTCTTTTTAAACCACAAAATAACTGTTATAAAGGAACTTTTTGATATCACTTATAACCGTTACGGTCCCTGATATAAACATTATAAAAATATATATTTTTTCTTAAACATGTTCATTAGGATATTGATCATTGGAAAAAAACATACACTGTTCATCAGGGCAATGAAGTGGATATGTTTGTTAACCAGGCGCGGTTTCAATGTAAAAACGATTAAAAAATTAATTAAAAATACACAAAAATACAATATTTTAATGCGTATTTATGCCATTATCACATGTTTCCATTATTTAAATTTTCCTGACAATATAAGATTTGTGCTGAAAAAAGAAAGCTTTTGCTTTTGCTTTTTTAGAAACTAAAATAAAACATTTAAGTAAACATCGTATAACGACAAAATAATGATTTATGTAACCCCTTAATAACATAAATCTTATTCGTCAGCGCAAAGACAATTTTTGATTCCTTACATTATTTTAAAATAAGTTTATTTAAATGAGTAAATTATTAGATAAATATACGTTTGTACTATTTAAAAACATGCATAACTTTTTAATGCAGAATGCTGCGAGAACAATCTAGGAATTATACTATGATCATTTATAAACATTTCTCTAACCATAACATGAAAATATTAATATTATTAGATTAATTGGTAATTATAATATGATAATATAATTATCATATTATGCCTAAGAAAAATATAAGAGTATGGTTGTCATGAGCATATTAACATGGTTGTCACAACAATAGTATCATGGTTGTCGCAATCATAAATCAGAAAATGTATGAAATTCTTCGAATTATTTTCCTGAAAATAAGTATTAACTGTCGAAACGTCGGAAAAAATATGTATTAAATGGTTTTTCAATTACATTGGAAATTATAGGCCCTACTAGAAAACACTGAAAAAATATTAGTTTTGTTTTTAATATGTTTAGTTAAAGTTTTGCTTAACCCTTTCACTACCAACTTTTTGTTTGTTTATATATTTCTGTTTCGACATCAGATTCTTGTTTCGAGTCCTTAAATTAGAAAGAAAATGTTTTACAACCATGTTTTTTTTGTGCGTGTAGCTTCACCTAGTGACCAAAACAAAATTAAGCAAAACATACTTGATTATTCGAATGACTTAGTGGAGCAAATGAGCTGAAATGTTTCAACATTTCGATTTTCTGCCCACTTTTTGGATGGGTAGGTGTAAAACTTTTTCTTTCCAATTTAAGGACTCGAAACAAGAATCTGATGTCAAAACAGAAATATATCCACAAACAAAAAGTTGGTAGTAAAAGTGTTAAGCAAAACTTTAACTAAACAAATTAAAAACAAAACTAATATTTTTTCAGTATTTTCTTTAAGCTAGTAGGGCCTATAATTTCCAATGTAATTAAAAAACCATTTAATACATATTTTTTCCGACGTTTCGACAGTTAATACTTATTTTGAGGAAAAAATGTATATTGGTTGTGGATGGCTTTAAAGTTTTTTGTATTTAATTGCACAAAAACGGAATCAAATATTAACTTTGTTCCACGTAGATACGTTACGTTGTTAATTCCGAAAAATTGGTTTCGCGCGGTCACCCGAGATAACGAAGTCGTACAGACCTATTATTTTGATATAAAAAAAAAAACTGTGTGGTAATTAAAACAAATTGTAGATTATTCAATAGTTGCCAAATTTCCTATTAAAAATAAAGCTATTTTTGCGATATTTGTTTAACAATTATATCAAAACTCATTAAAAAATATAAAATGCGCCTGCATGTTAAAGTGGTAATTCACCTTTAAAAGTCAAATGATGTTTACACAACAAAAAAAACATTATTTAATTATGGAATAAATATTTCATTTATGCTTTTTCAATCCGCTCAGTGGGCATCCCAAAGAAGCTTTATCATTGCAATTGAAAAATCTAAAAATAAACAATCAACAAGAATTTGCACTGAACCTATTGTTGGACAAATTTCACGGTTTTATTATTCAAATATTATCGTAAATAAAGATAATTTAAATAGTTTAGCTTTATGTGCAGTTGAAACAGAAACTAAGTAATGTTGATTTTGGAAAAATAACCTTATTACAAACGAAAATTATTACAAAATTACAAAACTTAAAAAAAAATATCTCATTTTCATTTACATATCACTTTATAAGTTTTTGACCGGAATTACACTAATAAAAGTTGGTGAACCATTTCTTTCAGGAGACAGCATAATTTCAATATGCGTGTTAAAAAATTATTTGGCAATTTTTTTATTAAAAGGTGATTTGTTTGTGCACCCTAACGACTACCTGGTCCATATTGCAAATCTCCAATAACGCTTATTTTAAATAATTTTTCCTGGGAAATTGAATGATAAAATCAGATTTGAAATATATTAAACCGATTTTGCTCTGTAGAAAATGGTGCCCAAAATCTGAGTTTTTAGCCGCAGATATGCAGGAGAAGGTGTTTGAATTAAAAAACAAAAAAAAAATAACTCTAATATTTTCAGTGACGCAAAAACCTTCTAAAGAGATATTGTATCCCAAAATCTAAAACTTCGAATTAATCCTAATATACATATATAGATATTGTACACGGCTTGCGGAATCTCTGTACAGTTCACGACTAAGTAGTGATCTTGTTAGGAATGTCTATGTCAGATACGATTTTCCACAAGGCATCACATGAGACAGCGCACAGTGGCGCCATTTGAGTTTTTTCGTTGCAAAAATCATAACTTTCGAACCAAATGAGATAATCAACAAATTTAAAAAGCATATGATAGATAATCGATCAACCTATGAAATGAGTATTCTTCTACGCCTCTTAGGTGCCTACTTATAGGTTAGCAAAGTTGATATTTGTAAAAAAATCATTTTCATGGGTAGTAAAATAAAATATTTTTTATTTTTTTTTAAATTTTTTATTTTTTTTTTTGTCTCTTTTAAAGGCTTTTATGATTTAAAACTATTCCGGAAAAAATTTAATTTTGTTTTTATTTAAATTTCAATTTTTTGTAAAATATTGCTTATAGTCCGTAAAGGAAGGTATATCTAAAAGACTTATCATTTCTGAACTATAATTATTTTCTAACTCTTTTCGTGACTTTATATGCCGCAGTGATGAAATAAGTGGACCGGAAGATGCTGCTAACATGTTGAAGAGATCCTCATTTTGTCTTACCCTTGATGATTTGAAAGTGTTCAGCAGTCTATATTTTTTATAAAATTTGTTTAGGGACTTCTGTGCTTCTTCAGAAAGCTCTCCAATTGGCAAAGGCTGATATTCAATTATATCTTTTCCATGTGACAATATTTTATGAAGGGTGAATGCAATAACCCCCACTGAAATAACCCCCACCGCCGAAATGAAATAAGCCCCACCAAATTTATAAAAAATTTAAAGTGGGGCTTATCTCATTTTTGGTGGGCAAAGTTTCATTTTAATACGTGGGTATTATATCATTTTATTACCCACCACATTTGGTGGCGGTTAATTCATTTTCATTGGTGGGGATTAATTCATTTTGGTGGGGATTAATTCATTTTGGTGGGCACAAATTCGGTGGGTCTTATTTCATTTTCGGTGGGCACAAATTCAGTGGGGCTTATTTCATTTCGACGGTGGGGGTTATTTCAGTGGGGGTTATTTCATGCACCCTTTTATGAACTGTCGGGGTCAACTTTTTCTGTGGATATAAGTTTGCTAAAAGAGATGCTGTTTTCGAGGCATATTCTCCATACTTTTCAGAATCAACTTTTTCCTTGCAGTTTAAAATATTCAAGATCGTTCTCAATCTCTTAATGATTTCATTGTCTATTCTAGTGATTCGAGTTACAGCCTCATCATTTTCAAAAAATCTTCTCGAAGTGTTTCCACCGTTTGAGTTTCCGAATCCGTGCTTGGGGTAGTCTACTTTTAGTCCAACTTGTTTGAAAAACTCATTATTATAAAAAACTCATTATTATAAAAGAAATATTTGATAATATAATATAAAACAAAATTAAGATAATTAACAAATTAAAAGTAGAACAATATAAAATATTTTAATCAAGTAAAACGGGTATAAAGTATAATTCAAAGAGGAGAAATTATTAGGGATATTCATTAAATATATAACTACGGGATTATGATATTTTTTTTTTTCAAATATATAGTCTAATCTACCTAATCTAGACTAATCACGGGATAATGATTGTTTTTAAATATATAGTCTAATCTACCTTGAATTAAAAACAAAAATCTACCTAATGTACAAACATTTTCATAATCTACCTTGAATGAAAAACAAAAATCTACCTAACCTTGACTAATAACGGGATTATGGTTGTTTTAAAATTTTTAGTATAATCTCTAAAATCATAAACAAAAATCATATATATTAACAATAATAATAAGAATGGGTTTTCGCGTTTATATGTCATTAATTGCCCAAAAATGCATGCGACACCTTTTTTGAACCATGTCTTTTTCAAAATTTTACCTCTAGGAAAAATTGGGGCAAGGACGGGCAGCTGAAAATTTTTGCAATAGGTAAAGGACTAATCAAAGAACTTATTTTGAAAATATGGCAAATATAGTTTTTAATAGTTTTTTTTTTATTTTCCACTAAAGTTGAGAAATATTGAAAAAATGGATAGTTTGTAAATATCAAAGTACCTGGACCAATACAAAGCAAACAGTCTAATTTTTTTTTAATCTTCTCTTAATAAATATATCTATCAATAATAAGGGCTATATCTTCTGAACCAAAGGACTATATCTTCTGAACCAAAGGGCTATATCTTCTGAACCATCTGATTGTAATAAGAGTGGCATATTTGAAATCGTTGTACAATTTCCTATAAAAGAGGTTTATTCAATATTTTTTAGGGGAACATGAAATTTTTGATTTTTGCCACCTCACTTGTTCTACAGGCGCTACTGTGCAGCGTCGAATTCGTTTTCAAAGTTAGCAAACAACAGGTACACTCAAAAAAAATTAACCTGAAAAAATAGCAGAGAAAGAAATAAAATAAGAACAGCAAAATTAAATCTGTTAACTTTACAAAACTTTAGTTACATTCGGTGCAAATTTTAGTTAACTGAACATTGCATTTTACTCTGTAAAATTAACAAAAACGTTTACTTAATATTTGTAGACTCAAAATAGCAAACAAAATTTTTGCTATATTCACCTCAAACTTAGTGCATTGGAAATAACAGTTGATTTTGCTAAAATCAACAGAAATTTTTACTTACAAAATTAAAAAAAAAACTGATCAAAAACTTTAAAAATTTCACATTTTTAAATTATTTTTTTTTTGTCCACTAATATTTAGTAAATGTTTTTGCTGATTTTAGCAGATCACAATGCATCAACAAAAACAATAACAAAAATACCAAATGCATAGAAAAAGACAATATTTACGAATATTGACAATATTTACAAATAATATTACAAATATAAATAATTACAAATATAAACTGACATCACAGAAATTCTTAAAATCTGCTAAACTAAACCCAGCTATGACTAACTTAAAAAGTGCAGCCTTTTAAATGTGGAAAATGTCCCAACTTTGGAACTTTTTTAAAAAATGTAATACAATTATTTACATATATTTGTTGGAAACAAAAAAGTATTTACTATATACTAAAATACCTGAAGTTGTAGATTCCATCATAAAAGTTTTACTTTTAAAAGATTTAATAGAAAAAATAAGCTCTTGAATCGCAAAGAATTTAAATTTTTTCCACTTTTTGCAAAAACATCAAATATTTTCTTACTTTGACAGTTTACTGCAAAAAAGTTAGTTAATTGATTTTAACAACTTGTTATGCAGAATTTTGTGGACTTTTACACGATACCAAATTTAATTATAAGAACTTGTTTCATAAATATCAATTAATCGCCACTTTGACATCATTTTAACCCACAGTGCGCCGCTAATATTACGAATTATTTAGAAAAGAAATTACATGCAGTAATCGGAAGCAGTTTTTAATTAGTATCCTAGAAGATCGATGTGCAAATATGTTTGATTTGAGTAAATTAAACAGGTTTTCCACTCTCCTGAACATTTGTATGAAGTAGATAGCTCCGTTTGAATATAAGACGACGATATATTTTTTATAATATATAATATTTGTTAATTTTAATTTTGTATTTAACTTTCAAATAGATTCAAATACACCACAATGTAAAATCAATAAACACAATTTGTTTTTTTATTTCGCCATTCTAGCATTTTTCTTTGACTTTCAGGCTTTCAGGTTGCCACCCCTTAGCTTGTTTGCTCAAAACTCATCATAAAACCAACATATTTTTTTCATATTCATATTTAGGAAAGAGAAAATATCAACTCACAATCCTGATCTAGAAATAATTTTAATTTGCAAAAAAAATAAAAATTTTATCGATAATTTTCAAAATTACGTAAAAAAAGACCACACCCCAAAAAATTCATGAAAATGTGGAAAAATTCAAGTTAAAAACTCCTGATTAGAAAATATTTATTGAATTTTGTTGCAGTAGGTAAATGTGAATGAAAAAAATAATTAGTGAAAATCTGCATAAACATTTTTTTATTGCGAAATAGTATGTAGGAATTCCAAGTCATCATCGGAATCACATTTCCCGAGAACGGCTGTTTTGCATTCGAAGCTTAGTGGATATTTGGTATCACGTTTTAGAGTAATCTAATGTGTCAAAGTGTCAAATATTGTAGTTCAATTATGCTCAAGCTATAATAGTGTGTATAGCACTTCACCGCGTATTCTTGTTCCGCACTAAAAGCATACAGGAAGATCAAACAGCAAAATTACAAAAAGTCCTTTTCCTCCTTTTCGATTTTTATCGAATTTGTCTGCACGATAAAGAAAGTTTCAACATGGGTTTATATAAACATATATATTACTATATTTAATTTCATATCACATTATATCTCAGTTGATCCGAAATATGGCATACATTACCTTAACTCATGTGATCCCATGGGATCTCATCTATATCTATACTTCTATACTAATATAATAAAGAGGTAATGTTTGTATGTTTGTTTGTTTGTTTGTAGAAAGTAATCTCCGTAACTAATCATACGATTTCTAATTTTTTTTTACCAATATTTAATTTGGTCCTCCAGGATGGACATAGGCTATATATCGTTCCTTTATTTTTTTTTTTTAAAGTTATGAGCGGAAATATAAAAATAATCTATATATATAAAATACAATGTTTGTATATTTGTCCTCTATATACTCTAAAAATATCCAACCGATTTGGCCCAAACCGGTTTCATTCCAAATTAGGCTTTCGGATATATATATTTCAAGTGGGCGTGGCCCCTCCCACATAAATTGAATAACATCATATATCTTGACTATTGTGATAGCAAGAGTTTTGAAACATTGCAGTATCCCATATGTTACTGATTTGAATAATCAGGAAAATAAATGGGCGGGATCGGACCAGTGGGAGTGGCAGCTCCCATACAAAGTAAATATTTAATATCATAAATACAGTACTATAATAGCCATAGTCTTAGAAATTTGTGCACGTTGATTACTTGTTAATGTGAATAGTCATCGGAAAAATGGGCGTGATCGGACCAGTGGGCGTGTCAGCTCCCATACAAAGTAAATATTTAATATTTATTTTGGCAAAGTCCAATTTTCATATTGTACCACCAATGACATATACATATATTTATTTTTTTTTGCTTTTTTTTATTTTATTTCTTTTTTTTTTTTTGAAAGCCGTTGTCATGTTTTTCAAAACGATATATCAAACTCTTAAATCGGTTATGTAGTTCCGAAGATATTTAGAAAAAACCTATGTAATATTTACAAAAAACCTATGTTAATCTTCAAGCTATGTTACACGAACACAACAGCCTCATCCGTCTATTCAAAACAGCCCTAGACCAGATGCCGACAGATGAATTTACGGTTGCGGTAAGAGCTGACCAGACAGCGGCTGGTGAGCCTGAGCGACGCTTTAATGCACCGGTAATAGGTGACGTCGCAGTTGTTATGGCAGTTGTTTTCAGCTATTAATTTTATATACTTCAGCAAATAAAGGCGATAGAAGGACAAAGAGGCGTTGGGCTTCCCATGAAATGATTTACTAATGTGAATTTATTTTTTTAATTATTTATTTGCGTAAAAGAAATTTCTTGATTTAAAGAATTAATTACAATTAAAATTTGAAGGCAAAACAACGTTTGCCTGGTCAGCTAGTCTGTTATAATTTATATATAATCATATATGATTATTTATATTTATATATACACTTTTTACTCGGGGATATACACTTTTTTATGTTTATATATATATAATTTTTTTAATGTATCCTTGTATTGAGTTGTATAAAATTATTTCTTATTTTATTAATTTCAATAACATGTGATACAATTAGATGTCCCCAATTTTGGGTTACTATTACATCAGAGAGCATCTTAATCGATAGCACTAGATAAAATTATATATTGCCAAATAGATTCAGATACAAACTAGTATAATCTGATAGACCGATTTTGCGGACGAAATTATATTTACAGAGCTATGATGTCTTACATTTTTATATCTAGCATATATACCCTTTTTTAATCGGGTTGTATGTTTTTTTTTTCACTATATAATATTTTTTACGATTTTCTGACTTCGTCCAAATTTTGGCTGAACTTGGCAAAAATAAAACAATTTGTGAGAATAAACTTAAATCTAATGTCGGCAAACACCAAATTATTATTTGAGAAAATCGTCTTCAAAAAAACACAAAATATAAAAAAGATATTCCATAAAACTGCTTACTGTTTTTAAATTAGTATAAGATTTATAAACTAAGATGTCTCTACTCAAATTTTTTCTGAGTGTACTAAAGAAATAAACTATACATTATTAAATTGTAGATATTGTTTAAATACTTATATTGTTATTGTATAAATACCACTAAGTTATATCACTTTTTCTTAACCTCAACATTTCTAAATTAATATTATATTTGTAATGATTTAGAATTAGAAAAAGAAAATGGTCACCCTAATCGACACTCTTGAAATACCTATATTTATTTGTTTTTGTTGGGCTAAAAAGAAAGAGGCAATAAAAATTATATTAAAGGTACATATTCGCATTTATAAATTTTCAAAGGTATAAATTGTCAAAGGTACAAAAAAATAGTACTGGCAAACCACTGGTATTTTTGTAAAATCCGCCGTGTTAAAAATGTCTATAGGTACACCTAATAGTATACTAGAAAAACACTAACAAGTACAAATGACGCTGTACGTTCTGGACGGCCAATTGAGGTCAATACACCCGAAAATGATGAAAAAATCCACGATATGGTGTTGGCCGATCGAAGAGTAAAAGTGCGTGAGATTACAAGTTTGTTATAATTTTTATTAAAAATAAAAATTATGTTTTTTCGACCTTTAATTGTGTAATGAAAATGTTGATGCCATAGGCATTTCATAGGACAGTGTGGTTTCGATTTTAAATGATCTGTTGATTTTCAGAAAGCTGTCTGCAAGATGGGTGCCGCGTTTGCTCTCAATTGACCATAAATGTAATCGTGTTCAATAAGGTGATGGCAACAGTTTTTTGGGATTCACGCTGGATAATCCACATCGATTACCTTCAAAAGGGAAAAACAATAAACGACGAATATTATGCCAACTTATTTGACCGATTTAACGAGGATTTGAAAAAAACGACCCTATTTGGCCAAGAAATGACTATTTTATGGACCTCGAAAAATCCTATTTTTTGGCAGCGATACAAAAATTGGAGAAACGGTGAACTAAGTGTTAAAAGTTTCTAAAAATAAGTTGACGTTGCAGAAAAAATCGAAAAAATAATGGCAAATTTCACATTTTTTTAGATGTTTGTCTGTTTGTTATCTACTAAAATTTAGCAATATTTTTACTGATTTTATCAGATTAAATTTTAATTTTTACTAACTAGAACCGAGCTCAATTATAAACAAATTTGTTTATATTTACGATAGCAGCTTTATTTTTGATGTTCTTATCTTACTAATATTTAGTAAAAAATTCTGCTAAAATCATACATTTTTGTGCAATGTAAATTTTTTACAAATTAATAGTAGATATATTGCTATTTTTACAGGTTTGTTTCTATGAGTGTATCGATTTTTTTTTTCTTTGAAATGTGAGCAAATTTGCCTAGAGTCCACAGTTTTAAACGAATTTAAAAAACTATAATTGAAAAAATAACTGACCATATTCTAGACTGATTTTTCATGGCCGATTTTTAAGGTCATTTATTTTATGTTCCTAATAAATCGTCAAAATGAGCGAAATTTTAATTTTTTTTGGTATTTCTTCTGTAAAAATTTGAAAATTTGTGTGATACAAAAGAAATTTATGAAATTTTATTCTCCATAAATAATCGTTATCAAATTCGGGGTCACAACTTATTTTGTATAAACAAATTCAGTTATAAATATAGCCTATTTATTTTTAATACAACATCTCCAAAATTAAATTAAATATCCTGCTTTATCGACCTTCAATAGGGTGTCCCAAAAACACTTCTGTTGAACTACGCAAAAAGGGTCCTCAAATTATGAAAGAAGTTGTCTATTATAATATATTAGAAACAAATTTTAACATCCTACGTCTTCTGCCAGGCGATGTACCGCGATTACTTGTGTTGGCTATTTCAACAAAAATCTTAAATTGTTTATCTTGGTATCCAATTGATAATCATATGTAACGATGGCATGAATAAATCATATCATCATATGATCAAAGTTTCCTGATTTTTGATATTAAAGATATTTGATATTACGGATTTGATTTTTGATATTAAGGATATTACGGACAATCCTACCAAATAAGTATACCGAAAACTATCAGCAGCAGCATTAAAAAAACAATTAATCAATTCAAAATCACGAAAAATTATTAATTTTCCTATTTGCAGCCAAAAGTTATATTTTTTTTTATCAGTAGGTGAGAGTATTGCAACCTCTTTATTTTCTTAACTTTTTGTTATACATCTGAAGTGGTGATTTGTTATACATCTGAAGTTATGATAATGTGAGCTTAAATAAGTTCGCCAACTCTCCACCAGGTGGCGAGCAACAGTGTTTACATGTTTGAAGCAATTCAATTTTCCCCACCTTTCCACCTTTCTACTATACCCTTTCTAAAGAGATCATCACATTAATAAATAGGAAAAATTTTCTGAGTGTTGCTACTTAAAAAAAAAAAAAAATAAATAAATAAAAGTTTGTTGTTTATTAATATTAGGGGACTCAACCTTTGTAGCTTTTTTATAATAGTAGCATTAGTTTTTTTCACAATCGTACCATTTTCCTACAAAGCGTGAGGGTTTTCTTTAGTGTGCATCATTTGTGTATTTGGATTTCCAAAAAATGAAAAAAATAAATTATAGTTCATTGATGAAAATTTAAGGGAAATGCAAAAAAAGAAAATGAAAAGAATTAATGTGTAAAAAAAAAAAATATGAAATACCCTTATTTCCTTTTATATTTTTTTTTTTTAAAGAATATAAACGGAAAAAAAAATTATTGTGCGTAAAAATATACACAGCTGTGCTGCTCTATATGCTATACACATAAAAAACTATCAATAAGAAATATTTAATAAAAGATTTGAATTAAATTTGTTTCTAAAAAATATTTAATTGAATCAATTCATATTTTAATTGACTTTCAAATATATAAATTCATATTTTATTTTAGACATAATTCTCAAATTATTTTTTCATATATTGTATATTAAATAGAAAAGCTGAAGTATTAAATACGAAATGCATTTGTAGTTAATAAACAAAACCAGAATACACACCAATATATAAACAGACACAGTATTACTAAAAATACATATACATACAAACGTGTCGTTCACACATTTTTTTTTTGTTGGGTATCATAATTTTTTTGTAGAATTTATTTATAGCTTTTGTTCTTTTAATTTTGTAATTTTTTTTGTAATTGTGTAAAATCAATTAAAATATCAATTGATTCAATACATTTTTTAATTGAAGACAGTTTTTAGTTTTTTCTCTGTGTATATGCAAAATATAGCGTTTTTACAACGATCTGCTGCAATGTTCGTTGGTTGCTTTATACAAACAGTTGTAACGAAATACAATATAAAATATTTTTAGATATAGATGAATCCTTTAAAATTGTAAATGTGAACAAAAGAGGTGCAAGCGGACTTAAAAATAAATACAAATAATAGAGGATTTACCAAGCATTTCTTTCCAAAATTAAAGAGATCTTATGAACCTTAATTTCATTCATTTTAAATGTGACAATCTTTCAACAAGTATGGAAATACCTATCCCGATTTGACAGAGTATAACAGCGAATAAGATTTTTAAACAAAAGTTAAGTATACTTGTAAAACTTTTTCTTTCAATAAAATAATGGATTTCTTTTAATAAAATATCTTAAATCTAATTTTCTATATTTTGATTATAGAACTGGTATAATTCTTATTACATTGCAATCAATCAAAGTAAAAATGTAACCTAAGCCAATAAATTGCATGAATTATTATTAAGGAATAAGAAGCTAACTCAACATGAGAGATCAAATCTTTAAAATTTTGACAAAGAATAACGATTTATGTTAATTTCGGTTTTTTATTTCAACTTAAACTTTTTGACTTTTCAAATGTTTTACTTTTAAGTTTTAAAAAATTAAAACCAAAAATTTATTTTTCGATCTTTTATCATAAATTATGATGTGAGCATGATTATTTAAGTTTAAGATCATTTGTTTTTTTGTTAAACAAAAAACCGTGAAATGTTTATTTATTAATTAAAAAATATCTTCATCCGCTAATTTAATGAAGGCTTTATCTACTGACTGGTCCTTACATGTTTCTTTTCGCGTCACCGAAAATCTTCTTAGGACCAATGTAGAAGGGGTAGAAGATTTTCGGTGCTGCAAATGAAACATGTAAGGACCTGTCAGTATATAAAGTCAGCACTTTTTGACTTTTTTTCTTTCAACAAGTCATAAGAGCCTAAGTGTCTTTTTCCGTTATATTTTTTGACTACAAAACTAAACAACTATTTTTTTTTAAGAAGTAAGTAAAATAATACGTTTCCTTACAATCGATAAGAAAATTAAGCCAAAAAAAAGCCGACTCCTGACTTTCAGTGAGGATTTTAAACTTTAAACTGCTCTCCTGAAATTTTGGAAAACAGACTTGTTATGCTGTTATGACTTGTGACCACAGATATATATTAGATATTTTGTGTTTTTTGTCAATAATAATAACATTTATAAATAAAAATCAATCACCCGGGAACAACTAAATGCAGCAGTTCAAGTATCGTTTAGCTATTAATTAAATGTAAATTATCCCTCATATTTCATCAACGTACGGAGCACAACGCAGGTTTGTTTAAATTTTAATTTTATCATAGATTACAATTTTATTGACTATTGCAAAAAGTTATTACTTGAATGTTTGAACAAAGTCAATAAACAACTTTTATAAATTAATTAAAACTAACTGTCAAATACATAATTGGAATATTATGAGCAAATCAAAAAAATTAAAATATCCCTGTTGGAAATGAACCAGTCACTGGTATGATCACGTGACTAGAGCTTTGTGTGTATGAACCTGTTCTAGTTTCGGTTCTGTTATATGAAAGTGACCGGTACTTTTAACATGGGCTTGTCATAGGAGATGGCAATTGCTACCTTTAAAGCACCTTGTGACACGGGGAATAACTTGACGAAGGTTACCTACCACCGTACGGACTGAAATTAATAAGCTACAGGTCAAGGTAGAAGTAGGCAGTGTTAAAGTAGGATACTTTTAGGATTTATGTGACATGTAACAGGACCAGTGGGAAAATAATTATCACGTGACTGGTGTATGTGAACGTATCGTAGAACTGGAGAACAGTTTTTGATGGAAAACTAGTGTAATGTTGTCGTATAGGTTGAGGAAATATCCTACCTAGCTAATTGTTTAGCCGGCGTTTTAAACGCCACTGGCCACTAAGTAATTCTGAGCCGGCACTAAGAAAGCGCCAAGGCAAAAGCACTACTGGAGCGCTGGTAAGTTTTTAATAGGAAAAAAAAACAAAACAAATTTCCTTGTTTATAAACTAAATTAACGGTATTCTTAAATTCTAATTCTTTTTTGTTTACATTTATTTATGTTTATCTATGTCCTAATTTTCCTACATACTAACATATGTTTTATTAACATATGTTTTACAATGGTACTCATTACACCCTCACCCTTTAAAAAAAATGATTTTTGTTTTCATCCAAAAATCATTTTTAGAAATTTAATCACTAAATATTTACAAAATTATCTCTATAAATTTTTTTTTTTTTTTTTTTATATTTATTCAATTATATATTTTTTCAATATGTTATTGTGGTATTTTCTTGGCTTACCGCCTATTTCTAAGACAGAATTTATTCCCTGCCTTTCTATTATTTTATATGGCCCATTGTACGGCGCCTGATTTTTCTTTCTATTCACTGTCTTTAATAAAACCAAATCTCCTATCTCTAAACTGAGTGGGTTTATTCTTCTATCCTTGTCTACTCTATTGCGTTTTACAATGTCCAGATATTCCCTTGCTTTTTCCAGAGAGAATTTTAGCCTGTGCTTGAAGACAAAAAAATATATAGTTGTGTTTAGTAAACACTGTTTACTATCAAAAATTACAACTGTGTAACTGTGTAACAACGGCCAATATTTTTTTTGTATTCTTTTTGTTGTGACAAACGTCAAAATTTTGTTTCCTTTTTATCAAGAATTGTAATTTAATTCATTTAAACGTGTTTTCTTCTTTTTTTTAATTTTAAATTGTTTTCATATTTATAAATGTTAACTAAATAAAAAAAATATTTACATGTTTATATGTAAATTTAAATGTTTTCAATTGAATAACACAATTGTGTTAATGTGATAAAAAAATAAAGTATAAATTCATAAAAAAAAGTAAATGAAATCGAATTTTTTTTTGTTATTATTTATTTCATTATTAAAATGTTTATCTATGTCCTAATTTTCCTACATACTAACATATGTTTTAATAACATATGTTTTATTAACATATGTTTTTTAATAATACTGGGATCGGTGATGGTACAATGGTACTCATTACACTAGTCACATATTAAGCGCAATGTGTGCTGTTACTGAGGTAGTTTGAGAATTGGTAAAATATATAAAACAGCTGATTTTAAATACCAAATATTAAAAAAAATCGACTGGTCGTTATGGAAAAGATAAAAGTTAATGGAAATTGTCGACCAGAAATAATTTAGAATGTTTTTTAATTTCTTCCATAGTTAATTCCTTAATATTTTGCACTTTACTAAAAATACAAGCATATTTTTTCAATCATATGTTTTTTTTTTCTTACAAATTCTTACTGGCAAAAATTTATCCAGTAAAAACTTGTAAGTTTTTTGTCAACAACTTGTCACTTTACTCTCTCTTCTTACTATTTTTTACTGAGTATTTGTGTAAACGAACACCTTCCAGTAAAAACTTTTACAAAATTGTAAGCGTAAGCGAACAAACTTAATAACATAATAACAAATAACATGTTGCAGAACAACTTATACTGCATTATAATAGGTTATAATTTCTGTTCTACAACCGATTTTTTTATATGTAGTTTTTCCTATGTGCAATAAGTTCTTTAACTCCAAACTAGAACACGTTTTTCCCAGAACCAGTTATTGAACTGGTAAAAACTTAAAATTTGATTCCCAGGAACCTGTTCTAGAAACGGTTTCATTTAACCGGTGGTAAAACAAGCTGTTCTTAAAGAGGTTCATTGGTAATCAGTTCTAAAAATTTTGCTGTAGTGTTTGCTATTTGTAATGGAATTCAATTTAACAAAATTTTAAACTATTTTCGTAAAATATTTTGCGATTTTTGAATTTTAGTTACATAGAAACTGACTTAGGAAATTATTGTATTATATATAATTATGTATTGGGTTATATATAATTTTATAAAAATTTAATCAAATATGTCAACTATGTATTATCATATATAAAATTCAGAATAGTATTTTTTATACATGATTGGATGTGCGTATACATGAATTTTTTTGTTAAAACATTTTGAAAATATTATTATATACATATTAATACATATGCTATTTTATAGGATCATATATTTTTATATTAAAGTATATATCGTTATATACATTTTTTTTTACTAGGGATACCTTTTACCGAAATGGCTGTCCACACTTTTCGACCTAACCCTAATGTCAGTTTCACTGTTAGATTAGAAGAGGAAAGTACGGTTAAAACCAATCAGGGTGCGATACCAAATGAAAACCTCTCGAAAAATTTATCTTCAACTAGAAAGCCTCCAACTCAAATGCGCCGCTCATTTAACCCCTCTTGTTAAGGTGGTTCTCCGGAAACTGTACAAAGTAATAACTGTCATATTATGTAGATGGTCACTGATTCTCTCGATGATTTCCGTGGGGAAATAGCTAATTTGAAATAACTACAATCAGTAGTTCAGAATTTGAACTACTAATGCGAGTTTATCTGACAAATCGGATAACCCTGCTTTGACCAACGGTAATTTTAAACCTTTATTCGCGGAGAAAGTTTTGAATATTATTCGATATTGGCAAATAAAGTTTAGTGGACAAGATAACGAAATGACAATCTACGAGTTCATCTATCGGGTCAACATTTTGGCGATCAATAAATAAGATGGAAATTTTTAACGTTTATATGTGCACACATGCCTTGTTGGAAGGAAAGGTATTGGTATGGTTTTGTCGGTATCACAGACAAAATGACTACATCGTAGTGGGACCGTTGACGGTTGCTTTATGGAAACAGTATAAGGCTGTGTATAATTACTTCTATATTTTAATATAATTACGTTGCTTAAATAAACTGTTAATACTATTAAAAGGATTTGCTAGATTTATATTTTTCTTCTCCAGGAAATGTTTTTAAAGGCTACAGATGGGTCATACTTGGGCTATTCAGTAAAATTTCGTAAAGCATAGCATGGATAAGTAGTAAAAGACTCTGGGAGAACTAGTACCACTGGTCTACAAAGGAGTAAGGCCATCAGAAGCATGATTCGTTATACCCAAGCGAAGTAACAGTATTTTTCATCATCTAAAATTCTTTAAACATTTTTCGAAGTTTTTTCTCAGTTGTCTGCTTTTCGTTGGTATCTCAGCCAAATTTTTTTTTTTTACTATAATTGGGTAGTGTCTTACTCTGGTAGTGTTTTACATTCAATTACTGTAAGTTTTTGGGAATTGTTACCTTGGAAAAGCGAAACTTCGATGTGATGCACCAATTTGATTAACATCCCATTTCTTCAATTTAGCAAGCTCCAACTTCGGTCAATTTTTTGGAATTCCTTTCTTTTTTATTCTGGTTGATGTCACTTGCCAATTGCAAACCGTTTGAATTTGGAATATATTGTGCTACGAGTTACCTGCTCCCTAAGGAAATGATGTAACATTTCGTTTTTAGAATACCGTTCATGCATGTCATAGACCATTCTTAATTTTTGAATTTTTTCACTTTTGAATATTTACAATAATGCTTATAATATAATATTTTATTGACATGTATTTTAAAAAAGAGAAACATGCCTACTTAGCAGTAATTTATATTTGAATTTTGTCCATTTACTTAGTTGGCATAGGTTACTATGTTTTTAGACTTTAGTGAATTCAACAAAAAAAAAATTAGTTAAAAATAGCAACATTTGTAGGTAAAATCTCAATTAAAAATTAGTTTAAAAATTACAAAGTTGAATTACTAACGGCTTTACTATTTTGTCTACTTACTTTTTTCTATGAGTGTAGTGCTTGTGCGTAAGCACTTTTTAATTGTACGAATACAAATTAATATAATTCATACGCATTCATACAAATAATGTGATTCAATTCGAACAAGTTTGCCTCCTTCATATTTATTTTCCATTCATGTTTTCCGTCAATAATATCAATTTTAATAATAATTGTCGTTAAAATAACAAATAAAAAATAAAATAACAATTGACATAAACATCGCAATTTGCTTAACATATTTCAATAAACTTTCATTAGTTTCTACAAAATATTTAATATCATTAAATATTTAATATTATTAGATTTAAAAATTAGAAATTGTAGTAGTAAGGAGTGAAATCGTGAAAATTCTTTTTAAATTAAGCGTCATGACATCAGAGAAATTAATAAGGTTCAGATCATCAAATATATGTATTTCGAGTATGCTGATTTCAATGTCGTACTTTATTTTTCGACGCAGCTAAATTTTTTAGAACTGGTTACCTCAGAATCTATTCCAGAACAGCTTCTTTTGGCACCGGTTGCATAGAAATGGTTCTGGAACCTGTTCCTGGGAGTCAAAATGTAAGGCTTCACTTTCTCAGAACCAGTTCTATAACTGATTCTGATTTGTAGGTACAGCACCTGTTGTAAATAGGACAAACTTCATACAAAAATAATCGGTTGTAGAACAGAAACTAGAAACTATTTTAATACAGTATAAATTGTTCTGCAACTTGTTATTTGGATTATAGTATTTTACCGGGTGTGTTTGACACAGACTTTCCGCAAAATGACTTTAAAAATAGACCCATTTTCATGTTGTTTTTTTTTTATATACAATACAAGAATTTGCAAATGGAATAAATCTGATTTCTTTCTGCTGAAATCTAGAGACTAGATCAGTTGTAACTCAGTGGAGAAAAGTATTGTCATTAGAGATGTCACGAATAGTGTATTCTGTACTTTACCGAATATTCGCCATTCAGTTTAAACCGCAATCCGGATATTTGACAAATATGTTTTTTTTTTACATTTTCATTAAAAAGTACACTGTAAAGAAATATACAAAATTAAATAAAAAAATTAAACTGTTTTAAATTCTTTGTAGAATTGAAGGGCTTAGTGCAAAAACTTGATAAGCCACAAAATTAAAATAATGAAATAATCGCATTTAAAGTTTAAAAACAATGTAGAAAATAAGTCTTTAACTAAACCAGACTGTAAGAATACATAATAGGTGCTTAAGGAAGGCTTCCATCACATACCCGTTCATAGAAGATAGAAATCCATCGGAAACTGCTTTTTTACAAAACAAAAAGTGTGGCTTATCAAGTTATTGCACAAAGATAAGTAAAGATGTTCATAGTCTGAAAAATGGTAGCAAATTAGATGGTATTTCTTGATACTTCATACTTGTCAAAAGTTCGAAAATGTGTATTCTATTACATGACCTTCTTCGGAAGACTATAAGACAGTAAAAAACCATTTTATTAAGTCAATTTTATTAAGTTTTTGCAGAAATTTTATTTAGAATTTTTTAATTTTGAAGAAATTCGGTGCTGTAGAAACTTGTAATAAATACCAAGATATTTTAGCACTTATTACAAGTATCTGTTGCTCGAAAATCCTGCAAAATAGCAACTATTTCCTCAAAATAAAAAAATCTTAAAGAGAATTTCTGCAATAACTTAATAAGCCACGTGGATTTGAAAAAATGGGTTTCACTGCTTTATAGTCTTAAAGCGATGAATATGTAATAGAAGACACCTCTTGGCACTTATTACAAGTATCTAGAATATATAAGTCCAGAAAAACAGCGACTTTTCTTAAAAATAAGAAAATCTTAAATAAAATTTCTGCAAAAACATGATAAGCCACATTGATGTTAAAGAAATGGTTTTCAATGACTTCTAGGCAGCTGTTAAGCAAGATGTTCGAGCTATAAATGCTTGTGGCAGTATGTGTCTTCTATTACTTATCCGTCGGTGGAAGTCTAGAAGAGTGTAAAAACCATTTTATTGCGTCAATGGGGCTTACCAAGTTTTTGCACAAATTTTATTTGGAATTATTTAATTTTAAAGACTAGGTAATAGAGACTAAAAACCATTTTGTTAAATTAATGTGGCTTATCAAGTTGTTGTAGAAATTTTATTTCGAATATTTTTATTTTAAAGAATAGATAGCTGATTTGACAGATTTTCGTGATAAATATACTTGTTGTAAGTAAAGATGTGGCTTCTTTTACATGTTCCTGGCTGGGAGACTAGAAGACAGTAAAAAACATTTTAATAAATTAATGTGGCTTATCAAGTTTTTACAGAAAATTTATTTAGAATTTTTCAAGGAATGTGTATCTTATTGGTGTGGCATATCATGTTCTTGCGTAAACAAATATTGAAATATAGTCGAATTGTAAAAAGTAACATTTGCTCTAGATCTGAAGGTATTTGGAATATAGCTTAAATAATTTAAGTGGATATTGATACCACGTTAGGTAATGCAATGAACTCATAAAATCATTTTTTGAAAACGTGTGGCTTATCATGTTTTTGCACTAAGCCCTTCAATTAAATTACCAAATCAAAAATTTGGTGAAATTATGACAATTCATTGAAATAATGCTTAAGCACCGGTCATTAATGTTATGTTTTCTCCATAACTGAAGATTCTATTTACCGCCATCGCGGAAAAAAATTCGTGGTTAAAGCTTTTTCCTTCCTTATCCTATACATTGCTAAAAGCTTTTAATAACAAATGCCTCCTATATTTTCCAATGTTTTTTTTTGCACTAGAATGCTGCTGTTTATATTTTAAAACAAAAAATTTTCTATTTACAATTTTGTTTTTAATATCATTGAAGCTCTCGCTGTTATCCAGTTCAAATATCCTTATGCATTCTCATATACTTATTTATATTTAGTTAGAATTTTTATCCTTATAAATTTACAATTTATATCCCAAAATTGAACTGAGCCAAACTCTGATAAAATATACGTACCTTTGCGTCTTAATTTTTGAAATTCAAGTAATAAATAAGTCACTAATTCTTGTACTTAACTTCAGCGCATACAGAAAAAAAAATTTAAAAAAGTGATTAAAAACTTTCTGCGATTCTTATAAATTATCGATTTTTTACATATATATTGCATACTTATTTATGCAAAAAAATTATAACTTAAACCAATTTTAAATAAAAAAAAAATGGAAAAGTCTAATCTTGGGTATAATGCATATTAAGAAGATGTGTTAAGATGGTATGTGAATGTGCTAAATGCAAATCTTTATTGGTAAAATGTACTGGTATCGTTGTAAACACTCTTTTAGGTCTAAACTATTTATATACAACATGAAGACAGTTGATTTGCTAGATAAATTTCTTACTTTAATAATGGCTCTTCTCACAGTTTGATTTTTAACTCATTGAAATCCATCGTTCTTTCTATATCCTTTAGGCTTTTTTGTTTTTGTAAACAAAGGAGTTCTTGCATATTTCTTTGAGTGTCAGACTTCTAACATATTTATTTCATCCTTAGGAATAAAAAGAATGCAGAGTGTATTTTTGCATTTATATTAAATGTTGCGCTAACGATTTTCAAAAATGTATACAAACCAGTTTAATTAAGGAGTATGACTCCAACAGATTCTCTATTGGGTCCAGTTTTTGTTTGTTTAATACATACAGCAAAAGTTATTTGGCCTTTATGCTTTGGTTTTTTCTTTATATAGAAAAAGTTTTTTGAAAAATCCACGGCTAACAGTTTTAAGATTTTTGGAATATTAGAAAAGTTCTAATTATAATATAGAGAAATTAAAATGTGAGCGTTGTGGTTAGCGGCGTTGGACTGTTACACAGATGGTCCCGGGTTCGATTCCCGGTGACGACAACAAGAATTTAGAAAAATAATATATATGAGTTTTCTATCCCTCATATGTATCGCAGCGCCTCATTCGGTGTTCCCATAGCACTTAACCCCACCGAAGTAAAATAATGAATCATGGCTATGAATTAAAAATCTTTAATAAGTTCGCCAACTCTCCATCAGGTGGCGAGCAACAACTGTTCTAAGACTTATCATCTCGCGCAATTACAGTGTTGCCATGTTTGAATCCCTTTATCTTCCCCCACCATTAATTAATAGGAAGAATTTCCTGAGTGTTGCTTTTCTTTTAAAAAAAAAAAATAAAAATTTACCATTTTCAGGAATGTGGGAATTTTCTAGGTTCCCATCATCAGAACACGTTTTGAAAGAAGTGACAATCCCATGCAAAACATTCACTAAATGAGAACTAATATATGAGCTCGAAGTTAAAGATTATCACCATTGATCAAAAATAAATTGAAAATTTGTTTGTTTGCACATAGCAAGGTCTACCTTTGTTCGATATTCAATACACGTTTTTTGTTTTTTTTTTTCTCCTTTTTATATTAACACTTGTGTTGTTTAAAAACAAAATGCAAGCGGGGAGTAAACAAGAGAGAAATATAGAGAAATAAGAAAAAGAGATTTTTATTTTCTATGCTTTGGTTCTTTCACAAACTGTATTATAACTTTTATAACTATTATTGTTGACTCTTCCGGAGCATTAAGTTTTGTTGAAAGGAAACCTTATGACAAACCATATAATTTAAGTTTCATAACATAATTATAGTTTTATAAAAATGAAGCAGATTTTCTGATGTGAAATGGAAAATATGAAAATAGACATGACAAAATAAAGGAAACAACAAGCACTTCCTTATTAGAGTCAATGTCAAGTTTAGCTTTGAATCATTTACATAAAAAAAGGTCAGCAGACGGAAAAAGCCAAAAGAACAGGATAAAATATAATATTGTAAAACAAACAACAAAATGTTCAATAAAGTTTTATAAAGTTTTGCCACTAAAAGTAAAAGTGGCGGTATTAACGAACGGTGGAAACCTATATTTTTTTTTTTAAGAATAGAAAAGTCATTAATTTTTTTCATGAAACGTTGAACTTCGAATGCATAAACGAAATGTATGAGATAGTTTTCATTTAAGACATAGTTTTTACTTCGATACCCTAAATACACTTAGGACAACATTTTGGTTCATAACTAAGAATCCAAAAAGGTTTAACTCATTAAAATTTATTTTTTTGAAGGATATTCGACATTAAGCTTCTCCATATAAGGGTTGTCATTTTAAAAGACTCCCAAATTTGATCATAGATCTTTTTAATTTAAAATTCATTATTGCAGTCTAAAGTGTTAATTTTTGGAACTGAAATAAAACTTAAACAAAATTCGTGTTCAGCTATTGAATATGCTTTCTATAAGGTTGCGATTAAATTTTGTAAATTTTTTGCGACAGAAAATATAACTCTATTGTATCGATAAAACAAACGATATGAAAAATATAAGACACTTTCAAAAAGTAGCTTTACAATTGTTCCTACAAATATGAATGTCAACATTTTGTTTGACATAAAAAACATACACAGTGATATGTAATTGAAATGAATATAATTGTCATGTTTATTTAAGAACATATTGTAATTTTGTATATAAAAAAAAAAAAATTCCAAAAACCACCTAAAAACATACGCGTGGAAGATATTTTGTCATGTTTTTATTCTTGTTTATATTTTTAGCATAAAAAGTCGTTTGTAAATCCTGACACGTTTTAACACGTACACCCAGAAACCAGTCTCAGTTGTGGCCACTGAATTTGTGGCCAATCGAATTCTGGCGGTTACGACAACTAACGCAATGTTAAATTATATTTTTAGTAGTGAAAGCAAATATTCAGTTGCCTAGCCCAATATTACATTCTAAATAATTATTATTACTTTAAGTTAGTTGTTTATTGACCAGTTTCAAATTAATATTTATGAATTTTTGATTTCTCTTCGGGCTGTTCATGGTCAGTCTTTTAATAAATCGATATAAATAAAACCAATTTACATCATATTTCACTCAACGTTTTGTTGGTTGTGTTTTCCAACTTTATTAAATTCTGGCAAATGGATAACAAAATGACAAATAATTAATTTAAATTTTGTCAAAAAATGTTAAAATATTTTTTTCTTTTTTCTTTCGAATATAAGGATCACAGAATATTTAAAACTTAAGATTTTATAAAGTACTTCGATTAAATATTTCGTTCAACAAAATTTTATTATTTTATTTTTTATTGAATCTTTTTTGATTTTACCGGTATTGAACGTGTGGGCGCTGTGGTGTAATGGTTAGTGCGTTGGACTATTACACAGATGGTCCCGGATTCGATTCCCGGTGAAGACAACATCAATTTAGAAATATATTATGTATGAGTTTTCTTTCACTTATATGTAGCACTGCGCCCACCTTCGGTGTTCCCATAGCACTTAACCCCACCGAAGTAAAATAATGAATCAAGGCTATGAAACAAAAAGCTTCAATAAATTCGCCAACTCTACATCAGGCGGCGAGCAACAACTGTTCTAAGACTTATCTATCTACTCGCGCAATTACAGTGTTGCCATATTTGAAGCCCTTCATCTTTCACCACCTTGCATCTCTCCACTATCCGCTTTCCAAAGAAAACAACACATTAATTAATAGGAAGAATTTCCAGAGTGTTGCTTCTCTTTTAAAAAAAAAAAAACACATTTGAATATTTTATTTTAACTAAAAAAAACTTTTTCTTTTCCGAGATTTGAACTCAGAAGTTCGGACTACAAGGCAAACTCTATATCCACTACACCATAAACAGTTATAAATATTGAGAGCTAAATTTGAATTTAAATATTTTGTTAGGAAAATATTGTCTCAAATTCGTTTAGCAATACCAATCATTAGTTGCTTCTATAAACAATGCAATCTACAATTCGATTGGTACTACTGAACCTCTAATTTAGTATCATAGTTGATTGCGAATACCGTATTCGCAGTAACCACTTTTGATTTTCGACAATTTTTTTAAAAACTTCATGGATGGTACCAATTGTCTTGTATTATCACAAATAAATGGTTTGCCTTCTACCGTGCACAATTACTAACCGAATTTTATTTGAAAAATTGATTGGAAATACCAATACTTGGCTAAATGGATTGTTTGTTAGTTCCATTTCCCTATTTTCAATTTGCAGTACATTATTTTTGCTTTATTAATCGATTGTTGATAGTTCCAAGTAAAATAACGTCTTATCAAATAAATTTGAATGGTTTCGACCAAATTCCAACCAATCCATTTTCTGGGTGTATATAACTGTATATGAACACAATGTTTATCAGTCTATGCATTCGCTAGCCATTGTTTATATACGAATTTAGAAAAGTTTTTAAATTGTAACCTACAGATTCATTGTGACAACCGAATTTTTTGCCAATAGTTTGTTGTAGTAACCAAATTTCCGTCTTCACAAGCGATTCACTTTTAAGAAATTCGGTTGTTAGAATGAATATGGTTTCGCCGAGTTATATAACTTGAAAATAATTCTGGATTCGGAGATTAAAAATGTCTGGCGAATTTGTCCTAGTCTGCCCTTCATACTCTACTTATGCCCAATACACTGCGTTGCATAAATATAATTGAAATTTTTTCTAATATTACAAACATTTTTTTTAAATTTTTAACTGTTTTTATGAGTGTTATATTACAACCGATCCCAGCAAAAAATAACGTAGATTTGCTAAGCAGTATCTACATTTGTATGCTTCCAAAATAGCGCTTCGCCGCTTTGCATACTACAAAGCAATTAGGGATGACATTCTGTAGTGCTTCTCAAAATGCCTTCTTTGAAGTAGTGAATAATGCTTACAATGAAGCAATAAAGAATGCATACCATGAAGCATTTATGTTGTCAACACACAAAGAAAGCGCTTCTTATTGCTTAAGAAGGCATGAATTTATTGCTTCTAAGAGCATATGAAAGAAGCGCTTTTCACCAGCTTAAACGAGACATACCAAGTAGGACATCGCGAACAAAAATCGTGCCTACTGTTTTTGCTTTGGAAGCGCTTCGTAATTAAATAATGCCTTCCAAAATCGCTTCTGGGTAAGCACTATTTCTTGCTGGGATCTATTATTGTGTAAACTGTATGAGTTAATTTAAAGGAAAAACTGTGTAAAAGTATTTTGTTGGTGTTTCCTATTTATAAAATTACATGCACAGAGATAATAGATTCGTTGTGAGAAGCGAATTTGTCGTCAACACACGTTCTATCACATTATTGGGTTACAGCTTTCGAAAGAAAAGTTTTCTGTTCGTGACCGGCATAAAACTGTGCCAGCAGCACAATGAAGAGCCTCACTGACATAATCGATGAATGTAAGGTAAATGTCTCCAAATTAACCTCTTAAAGGATTCTCAGAGATATACTCGCCAGAAGCTGATATCTGTTCCAAGGTTATTAACCCGCCACAAAACTTCTCTACTCGAATTCGCTAAAAGGAATTTACAAACCAATGGGAGAAAGGTAAGTCAATAACCGCTATTGTTGGTAGGACTGCATATACATAAATTTCTTTTGAAGGTGCTTTTTGCTGATGATAAAATGTTAAATGTTAGTGGTCCAGATGGTTTTACAGCTATTTGAGAGACCTACTTAAGGAACCACAAAATTTCTCAAAAACAAATTATGGAGGCGGATGTTTAATGGTTTGGGGAGCCTTTTTGTTTCAATAGAATGGTTGATTTGGCATTTTTAAGCACCAGAATGAATTCTTCTGAGCACATTACTAGGGAAAGTGGTGGCATTTATTGAAAATAGCAACGAAAAAGAATTAAGTTTCCAACAAGGCAATGCTATCATCAAAAAATGTAAGAGTATTGGAATGTTCTGAATGTTGTCCCGATTGGGGAGTATTAACAGGTAGACTTTAAGCAGAAAACCGTCAATCAAAGTATCAGTTATTGATGCGTGGAGATCTACAACGGAAGAACTTCGAATTAATCTGGTAGACAGTATTTCTGATCAAATTTTCGAGGTGAATCAAAAAAAAGAAGCGGTATCTTTTTTTAAAACTACTGCTTTAAAATATTATTCTTAAATTTTTGTTAATTTTGAGGTATTTAATAAAGTGTATTTAAAGTTATGAAATACTAATTGGTTTTTGTTTTACATTTCTGCCGATTAATTTCTTCTACTTTCTTTTATCCTTCGAAATTAAGTGAAATTAATGTGTCATTATAATTTTGCAATGCAGTGTATGACCAAGTCTATCCTTCACTAAAAGACTCATTATACGATATGTGTGCCTTAATGACAATTGAATAAATTTGCGTTGAATTGTATGTAATTATATGTCAATCACCTTAATACTAACATAAGTGTGATCCGTAGATGGGACTTATTTATTGAATGGACTAATTAATTAATGATCTCATTATTTTCACTTATCATTTTTGTAATTAATGCCAATGAATTTTAAGAATGAAATTAATAATGCCTCAATTAAAGGAAAAAAATAAGTACACTCAAAAAATAAGTTAGTTAGTTGTTGTATAAGTAAAACGACTTGTAAACAGTGATGCCAGAAGCTTTTTTGAAAATTCTCTACGTTTGTTATAAAAATTCCTTCTTTTTGATGGCATCCAAAAATTTGTTCCCTACACTTTTTCGTACACCATAAATATATGGAATTTAATATAAAATCCTTTTTTTTTTTTGCTTTCTATAAAAGTTTTAAATCAATTTTTCCAGACGTAATTCTGATCTATAATTTCTATTTTTTTTTCGGCTAATACGTTTTGAATCTTCTGTTGACCGTATTTGGCAAGTTTGTAAAATTTTGTATTAAATACTAATTCTTTTACGAAGTAAATTGTTGTATAAGTCAGGCAATCGAATTTCGTAACTGCCATTAAAGTTGCAACAGCTAAGAATACCAAACGTCTTCCTACACATACTTAGTAAATTGGCATCTTTATTTCAGGATGTAATTAAATCGTCTGTCTCAACTTGCCAACTATATCACAAATAATGTTCCACACCTTATCAAATACCGAATATAATATATACCTTAATGCTTAACACGCGTTTTGCAAAAGCGAGTGTAAAAGAATAATGCATTTTTTTAACATTCCAAAGAGCTTTAATATGTGTTTTGACAAACTGGTGATAAACATTTAGGTGTGAATGACATACTACACCTTCTGCAACTATAAATCAGAAAATATCAATTGAAATTTAGAAAGTATAAATTGAAATTAATAATTAAATTTAATTTCAGAATTTCCTTTTGAAATTCAGAAAATATCAATTGAATTTCAGAATTTCCTTTTGAAATTCAGAAAACATCAATTGAAATTCAGAAAATATTATTTGAAACTCCGAAAATATCAATTGAAATTCAGAAAATATCATTTGAAATTCAGAAAGTACTAATTGAAATTCAGAAACACATCAATTGGAATTCAGAATACCTCTAAATTATTGTAATTATTGCCTTTTCCAATTTTCATGTACAGCGTTTAAAAACAACGGACTTCAATAAAATATTATTTTTTGTATAAAAAATGTTGAAACAAGTTGTGAAAAAAATATGCAGTAAAGGGTTAATTTCGGAAAATAATAATCAATTGGAATGCAATTCATTATAAATATTTCATTCATATAATTTAGGCAAAATAATTTAATATTATGTATATATTTCTTTCTGGTTTATATTGACGGCTATCAAGAAAAAAAAAATTATTTTTTGACATTAGGAACCCAGCAAAATATGAGCTGAGGAAGAAGTAATAAAAACATCACATCTACTGATCCGGATGTGGTGCAAACTTAGGTGAATCATTAATGATTTTAACATTGTCGTGTCATTTTGCGGATGGAGTGACTATATAACTTCTTTATTTGAATTTTAAACAGCGCATGAATGCTATTTTTCAATAGTTCATGGAAGGTCGTGTTCAAATATTTATTAACATTTTTATTTAATAAAAATGTGCAGCATACTTTTGGGGATGTTTTTTTTAAATATTAAAAAAATCTTTTGGTGCCAGCGAGTAATGAACACACGAGTCTGAATCACAATATGTTGTATTGAAGTAGACCGCTCTACCATTTGCGCCAAAGTTACTTATGCAGTACAACAAACTTAAAACGAACTTAGTTTGATAATATTTATATATTCTTATGAAAACAATAAAAATATGCAACACAAATATATATTAAAAAAGATATAATAATGATTTTTAAAACATATTTATTATGTTTTTTAAAATATTTTTAAGTTTTGATTAGGTTAAAGAAAATATTAAAAAAAAATAAAAATAAGTATTACAAAAAGTACCATCGCAAAGAAAAAAAAAAAAAAAATTTTTTATCAAATTATTACTTGTCAACTCTGGATGACAATTTTCTAAACAAATTTTTGCTACATTCAAAAAAATAAGTTAGTAGAAAAGTTAGTAAAATATCTTGTAAATCAGGTATATTATTTTTCAGCAAATTTTTTGCTAAACTTATGTTTTAAACTAAAATTTTAATTATACTTATTCAGCACTTAACTGTTTTGAAGTAATGTTTTACTAATATTTTACTAATATTTTACTAATTTATTTTGTTAAAAAAATTGTGTTGATTAGCACATCAATAGTGTGAACGACAACCAGACTTGAAAGATATACTCAGAATAAATTAGATGTCGCGGTATGTCACGATGTAGTAGTGACGAGGAAAATTATACTAAAAAGTACAACTCTAGTAAGACATAATATAAGAAAATCAACCATGGAAGATTTTTGTATCTGTTTTTCATACATAAAACAAAATTGTGACAAATGAGCCTGATTACCTATTTTGCCGGTTAAGTTCCACATCATCACCCAGAAATAATGGCATAACGCAATTTCAACATCGTGACACAGCGTCAGAAAACCAATTCTTTATTCTCACAATACACCTCTGGAACCATCTACCAAATAATTTGCAATTTATTAGCAACGCAGTAAATTTCAAAAAATCACTAATGCTATATTACTGTAATTGCTAACAATGTTTTATTTTTATTTTTATTTTAATTGTTTTTTATGAATCTAAACTTATTAATTAATTAAAAAATTAGTTTCAATTATTTTAAATGTTTTAAATTTTTATTTTATATTCAATTTTATGTTAAGTGCGATTGTAATTTACTTTACTTAAATATTAACTTGTCGGATTCTAATACTTTAATTTATAAGATATTATTTCTTGTTGTATTAGAAATGCAAAGTTTAAATAAATACAAATACAAATACAAATACAATAAAATTTTTCATTTTGACCAAAATGTCGACCTTATTATAAAACTTCCACCCATTTCCGCGACCTTAAAAATTTATTCGATTTGGTTGAACTTTTTGCTATAGGTTTTATATGAGCAGCAAAAATCGATCAAATCGTAAGAAAATAATTGAAACTGAGTCGCAAATGTTTAAAAAAAATAGTTTTATTGCATATTTTAGATTAAATAAGTATGCATTTATGATGGTTTTAGAAGAAGTATCACCAATGGCTAAAAAGACAGCATTCCAATTATTTTGCAATTGGCCGTATCACTATTTCGGACAAGGAAGTTGCCAACAAATGATTGCAAAAGACTTCAATCTAGCTGTGGGAAGAAGTACATCGTCAATAATTTTAACAAATATGTGTAATGTTTTGAAAACTGTCATATGCCCAAAATGGATTAGATTTGAAAGCAGTCGCGTAGAAATTGAGAAATCAAAAAGAGAAATCAAAAAGGGAAATCATCGGTTGCGGTTCCTCATTTTCTATATTTTCAGTACCTTCGTTATTTTTATTTAATTTTTGTAAAATCACGTTTACTACATTGACGGAACTGGTGCCATCTAAGTTTGACAATTCAGTAGATGAATTTGTGGTTGTTTACCCTTTGCTAGTCGTGCTGAATGATTTAGCAGCTGGATTCGACTGCTGTATAAAGGCCAGAAAGTTTGGTAACTGAATCTTCTTTGGATGATATGTGTTGGATGTTGTTGGGTCCTCCAACTGTTGCCGTTACCTCTGCTCTATTTTTTGCTACTAATTAGCCCAAGCCTTTTTCCAACCAGTTGCATCCTTTTCTGCAGGTCCTAAGCTGTTTAATGTACTTGCTAAGTCCTTCCACAACTGGGGTTCAACTGTTTTGTCGCCTCTCTAAAAACGTTTGGCCAAACCAGAATTTTTTCCATGAATGTTAAAAATGCGGCCTCTTGTTCCGGATTCATGTGTTTTCCCCTAAAAAATACAACACTTTTTCAGTTAAATAAACGTATATTAAAAAACATATCACAATTACTTATATTGTTTGTTTTTATTTTTACTTTTAATATCCAAAATAATTTTATTTTCTAAAAAGTTTGGTTTTTCACACAGTAAACTAATACCGTTTTACAATTACTTTTTTTTGTAGTGAAATTGTTTTATAGAACACATCAAATCACTTCAATTCCACTAGGAACAAAATGAAAATGAGATTTTTCTTTTCAAATCACTTATGTGGAATTGAGAACACAAATTGAACGTAAGTTTCACTTTCACTTCATTTTCGGAATGTAGAACCCATGCGATAAAGATAACTTTTCTTATGCGCGTTAACATTCGATTTGGTTAATTATCTCAAAGTTTATACATCTTCACCTCTACCGTAAGTTCATCGCGTTATTTACTAAAAAGATTTTCAAACATACCTTCGATTATACTTTATTTATAATTTATTTTGTTAGAAGCATTTTATGTTAAATTACGCACGTATTTTTAAGTGCAATGAAAAATATGAAGTTTATAAAATTTATACTCTATGTTTTTAATACATGACAGCATTTAAAGTCTTTATTACCTCAGCTCCAAAAACATAACTTTATAGTGGCTTCTTTTTAAGGTTTTCCCCAAATACAGTATTTTTTATTGAACAATAGTCGACTTTTTTATGTTTCCAATATTTAACTGTCAATTGGCTTATTTTTCTTCAAACTTAATATTTTTGTCTACATCACGAACTAGACATTTTCATTACCTTTCCAAACTATCATTACGTTTCGGATAACTATTGATGACAGCAGAGTGCAACCCACAAATGCTTATACTATTTACACTACTCTTTACTCTTGACTTGCAATAAATGCATTATCCTGCTGTAGGAGATCAAATATTCACTGCTAAATGAAAGTCAAACACGTGTTTTTTATAAAAAATGGTTTCAGTTGGAACAAATAAAGGGTGTAAACGAGACAATTTTTACAATTTGCAAATTTGTTTAACATTTTGTATCTTATCAAATTAATTCTGAAAATTAGAAATTACACAGATACCCAGAAATTAGATTCGGTGGTAGCAACATAGTTGTAGATAATCGAATGTCATAGCAGAATTTCTGTTGCGGCAATTGAAATTAAATTGCTGTGGCAATCGAATGATTGTTATCACAACAGAAAAATTCAGTTGTCACTACCAAAGCATTCGATTAACAACAAATGCGGTTCAATTGTCAACAAATACATCCAAGAATCCCCAAGAAAACTGATTCGATAGTAGCAGCCGTATTTGATGCCAATTAAATGCTTCGGTTGTTGCAAACGATTTTTTCAGTTCTGGCAACAGTCAAAAAATTCTATGGCTACAACCGAACCGTTAAATTGGTTACAAATTCTGGTTGCTACTACCGAGTTTGTTTTCTGGGTGTTCGAACTAAAAACTGAATTTATTGCCTATTAAATGGTTCGGTTTTGGTGGCCAAATTTTTCGGTTCTGAGAACTGAAAATCAGTTTAGACAA
The DNA here is from genome assembly GCA_021234595.1 of Delia radicum. Taxonomy (NCBI): domain Eukaryota; kingdom Metazoa; phylum Arthropoda; class Insecta; order Diptera; family Anthomyiidae; genus Delia; species Delia radicum. Next base: position 237,646,347 of record CM037852.1, read on the forward strand.
TAAAATTTTGCTACTGCAATATAGTTTCGGTTGTCTCAACAATAAATTAGTAGTCACTACTAAACAATTCGGTTAACACCACTAAACCATTCGATACGCAATAAATTCGTAATTTTCAGCACGAATCTATTTTCTTGGTTTTAAGGACGTTTTACTTGTTCCTTTTATTACGGATCGCTATCGGCACCACCTTAATATTTTAAACTGACAAAACTAATCTTTTAGCAGTCAAGTCAAACTGCAAGAAAAGCAGATGTAAACAAGAAAGATTATAAAGGTGGATTAACTTAAATCAAGTAGAATAATTTCGCTGTCTAATATAAATATAAAGGTACCCATACACAATGCAATATTTTTGTGCAAAGTTTGCTCTTGTGGAAAATATTACCTGTCATATTGGAAGGTTGTACAATATATTGAAAACTTTTTTACATATTACATGGCGTATACGTGTTGCACTTGAAAAATATTATGATCTTGCTTTTTCATGGTCATTAAGAAAGTTTCTGCACCAAACGCAATGAAGTTTAGATTAATTTTTTTTTTACAAAGTGTAACATTTTAGTTAAAATTACATAGTTTTTTGTGATGTAGTGATGCTGTCATCAATAGAAAATATGTTTCCTCCATTGCGATACACATGCACATTTTCTAATAAAATTTAAAATAAATATTTATATAAAAAAGGCTTTTATAAATTGGCTTCGGTGCAGAATGTTATCGTTTCAATTTGACTTACAAAAGTAATTTAATGCCTAAGCTAAAGTGGATTGATTCTGGAAAGGAAAAATATCAGAACAAACTAGACAAAAATCTAAGAGTTCAAAAGAGCAAAGGAAATAAAGAAAATCTGGGAGACTTGATAAACGTTATAAACAAATCGGTTGCGAAACCAGTACAGAACAAAAAACTTCCCATATTCAAAAGCCCTTGGTTTAATTTTAAATGCTCCAAGGCCAGAGAAAAATCGTTTGAAATGCTAAATACTTATAGAAGCTCAAATAACCAATTACATAAAGAAAATTATTTAAAAGCTAAACAAGAATATGAAATAATATGTCGACAAAGAAAAGCAGAATATAACCAAGAAATTGTTATAAAACTTAATTCGTTAAAGATTCTAATGAATGGTAGCAAGTGACAAAAGAGATTATAGGGCAAACTTTTCAACGGGGGGTAGAGATATCATCAGAAGATTTTAAAAGCTATTTTGAAGTATTACTAACTACTCCACAGTTAACTAAAGATATACAGTTCGCACCAATGTGGTATGCTAGCGAGGAACTTGACCGGCCAATAACAACAGCTGAAATACAGATGATATTAAAAAAGACAAAGTTAAATAAAGCCCCTGGCTCGGATAGGGTACCATATGAATTTTTTAAAAATGCATCAGTACAATTTTTGTTAGAATTAACAAGAATTTTTAATATTATTTTTGAATCTGGCAGGGTAGATGAAACCTTAGTACAGAGCATAATATTCCCGATTTTCAAAAAAGGAGACGAAAACATACCCAACAATTACAGGGGAATTTCCTTTATGAATTGTGTGGCGAAGATATTAATGGGCACTTTAAATGAAAGACTAACAAATTGGATCAAAGAACATAATATTTTGAATGAATATCAAGCAGGGTTTAGAAGAAACTATTCGATAGTAGATAATATTTTCAATTTATCATCTATTGTACATTTGAAATTTGAGGAAGATCAGAAGGTTTATGCCTTCTTTGTCGACTTCAAGGCAGCATTTGATAAAGTCCCAAGAAGAAGATTAATTTATAAACTACATATGCTTGGAATATCAACCAAAATAGTTAACCTTATTAAAAATATTTATATGAAACAACATCAGCTGTCTGGACAGGAAATGAGTTATCAGAGAGCTTTGAAACACTTTCCGGAGTAAAGCAGGGTTGCTTATTATCACCATTACTTTTCACGTTATATCTAAATGATTTACATGAGAGCCTTGAAGGCGGAATGATTGTTGGCGTAACAAATATACGACGGTTATTGTACGCAGACGATATTGTGCTACTTTCAGATAATATCAACGTTATGCAAAGAATGATAAATAATTTAGAAAGATATTGCAATCAATGGGACATGGAGGTAAATCTAAATAAATCCGAAATGCTAATATTTAGAAAAGGTGGAATAATAGCTATGCAAGAAAAATGGATGTATAATGGTCAAGAAGTAAGGATAGTTAGCGAATACTGCTACCTGGGTGTTATAATGACGCCTAAAATGTTTGTAAAACATATCCAAAAACGTAATAATTCTGCGAAATCCAGTATTAACGCTACCTGGAAAGTTTTTTTATGTAATAACACAGTATCAATATCTTCTAAATGGAAAATTTTTCAAGCAGTATGCAGGTCGATTCAGGTTTATGGAGCGCAAGTATGGGGATTTAGCTTATTTGAAGAAGTAGACAAACTTCAACGATATTTTATAAAATGAATTCTAAGATTGCCAGACTTCACACCAAACTACGCTTTAACATTGGAGACAAACGCAGAAGATAGTCATTTCTATAGCTTTAATTTACATATGGATTATATTTTTAAAGCATTATTTCAATTCGGGCATGAAAGACTACCGCACAAACTTGCCAAATTAGTGCTTAACAAGAATATTTTTTGGGCCGAAGAAATGAATAAAATGGGTAACGAATTTAATTTGAGATTTGAAGATGTGGCAGAATCAGAATGGCTGAAAAGAGGAGCCGAATTACTACAAAATCTTAAGCGTAAAAGCATATTAGAAGCAAAAACAAAAGCTTCAAATAGTGAGACACGTTTTTATATGAACCTCGATTACAGCAAAGGTATGAAATACATACAGGATAATCTCAGTCAAAACAAAATAACAATAATTTTCAATGCACGCAGTGATGTTTTGGGATTAAGGGTAATCTTTTCGGGATTGTTGCAAATAGAAAATGTACTATGTGCAACACCGATGAAGATGAAACACTATAACACTTTATAGGAACATGTCCGGTTTTGAGAGAATTCAGGAACAGATATTTTGAAAAATCCAATCTTAACCATAATGAAGTGGTATCGGAGAAATATTGGGAAATAGGCTGTATAGTTATATTTGTGAAGCAATGAATTATAGAAAGTTTTTAATTTTGGAATTTAATTGATTTACTTTAAATTTGATATTGAATTGTGTTCAAATTTAAATATAAACTTATTTCAAATTTAAATTAGTAAATGGCAGACGACTTTTATGTCATTGTCATAAAAATACTTTATTTTACAATTGTAAACTGTGTATTTGCATATTTTGAAAATAAAGAACTATTACTATTATTAAAAAGTTATTTTTATTATCAGCACTAATTTGCCAATAAGCCCTTTAATTTTTTCGCAACAAAAAAGTTCTAAACCAAGTGTACACATTTATATTTGTTTAAAAATTTTAATATTTGCTGCTGAAAATAACTGACAAATTCTTTCTTGGATGCAAAATAAAACAGGGAAAGCAAAACGGTGTTTTATTTTATTAGGAATTCCGGAATCCTCGATATAAACCTACACAAGAGTATGCCAAAACCATTTTGAAGAAGGATGCATTGGAGGCAAGCGATTAGTCAAAGGTTCAGAACAAAAACGACATGTTTGCGTGTTTTTTATCAATATATGTGTAATTTTCATACAATCGCTTAAGTCGAAAGCTGTACTTTATTTTAAATAATTCAAACAGACAAAATTACATATCCTCATCTAAAATGCAAAAGTGCGTAACTAACAAAGTTTTCAAACCCGGTTTTATTGATGATTGTGATTCTTCTGGCTAAACTACATTCCTACACAAAATTTTGAACTCCTACGATAAAAAAATAGCAGCTTTATAAAGAAAGTTCGAATCTTGTGGTTTTGTTTTCGCTCATTTTTTTGTTTGCCATGTAAATGTTGAAGTAGGGGTGAGTGTTTATAATGTACTGCATCGAACTACATCTCTCCACAAAATTATTTGGTTTTAATAAAACTATCAGTTTGATATAATTTTTATTAAAAATAAAAATTATGTTTTTTTCGACATTTAATTGTGCAATGACAATGAAAATTATTCAAATTCGAGGCCATACTCTATATTTCTTTATTAGGATATTGTCCTAACAAGTAATCTATAGAGTTTTTTTTTCTATCAATCAGTTTTATTAACACACGCAGAAAAATAAAACTTTAAATTTGGTGTGGACAACCTAATTTGTAGCTAATCGAATGATTCAGTTCTGGCAACCGAATATTTTAGTTGTGAGAACCGTAAATTTTTCGATGCAACAGTAATTTGACTGCGACAACCGAGTAATTTGACTGCGACAACTAAATTTCGGTTGCCTCAACGAAAATTCTGTGGTCACAACTGAAACATTCGATTACCACAACCGAATCATTCAGTTGGCAACAAGTTCGGTTGTCAACACCAAGTCTGTTTTCTGAGTGATATATTGTGGACATTTTTTGCTTCTGCTGTGAAAAAGAAAATATCGTAGTTACGTCTTTTTGTATTTTGGGTGACGATACATTCGTGTTAAGCACGGTCTCAACACACAAAAAAAAAATTAGCGTGGAGTGTACTCAGGAAAAACATCTTAGGAAGGAGGTCTGAACGTCCAATGATCGGACCTACGACCACCGAGCCCCGTTGCACATTACATACTCTCCAACCCGAGTCCCAGTTACTTTTTTTATATATATATATTATTTTTTTTTGTATAATCTAACTACTGTTAGTAAATACTGGGTAGTAAAAGCGACTCCTTTGCGTTTGGTGCGGCTTCACTGCGGCCTTTTGTCCCAGTCCATTTGTTTTTATCAGTAAGATGGGTTTGCATGGGGAAGCGAACCGCACTCCCACACAATCATCCACAAAACTGTGGTGTTTACCCCAACTACTTTTTTTGTTCTTTGCTAAAACAAAAAAAAAAAAAAAATATTACAAAAAATCAATTTAGTAAAAAACATGTATTTCAGTACAAACCAAGAACCGTGTGGAACAGTTCAACTCCACCCATCATACCCGTCGGCCATACGCTACGGAAATCTGATAATATAAGAAATTTTTTATAAAAATTACATTTAATTGAAATAACACACCTACTCGTTTGAGTTTCTATTTAAATATTGTTTTTTTATTTGAAATGCAAATAATGTTTTTCTTTGATATTCAGGGGTGTGCAAAAAAATTATAAATTATATCAACTATCCACAATGAGGTTACCATTATAGTTATACCAATGTTCCATAAAGAGAACGTGTGATATATATACTTATTTTTTTACAAGTTTTAATCTTGTTACATGGTTTCAATTATAAAAAATTATAATTTCTGAACCACAATATTTTCACTATTCCTAAGCAGAAAGCTTTACAATTATTTTTTTTTTTTAATTTAAGTTTTTCCGACCACTCTATTTCTTAAATGATGTAATCTAAAAACCGGAACAATATGTTTTTTTAAAATAATTTTTGTTTTAGAATAGAAATATGAATTCGAATTTTATATAAATAGAGCTCTTTTGCTCAGTAGAAAAAGGAAACCTAAATCAACTTTTTTGGCAGCCGCACTCCACATGACATTAAAAAAAAAAACCATACCATTTTGTTATTGACGCAAAACAGTTTTAAAAATTTTTGATGTCATATTACTAGATTGTAGTATAACTGCGGTATAAGGAAAAACTTTCAAAATATTCATATTTTTAAAATCGTCATTTTCGATTATAAAATCGTTAAACCGTACAATCGTCAATCGTTATTTTATCATATTTTAGCTCAAAAATCGTCAAAATGGAGACAACTATTCAAAGTAAGCAGCGCTGTCTGTAATTGAAAGCCTTTAATAAATGTATGTACATCATTGCGTATGAGTGTTTTTACATTTCGTTTCTACTATTAATATCGCTCATACGCATCGGAATTGATGCGTTAGTTTAGGAAAATCGAATAAATTGGTGCAACAAATATGAACAATATAAACAAAATCACATTGTAGCAAGGACAATTTTAAAATTACCATGGACATTAGGGCGGGTCGATTTAAAAATCGCTCAACGTTCAAGGAAAATCGTATTCTAGGGATCAAAATAAGACACTTTGCCGGAGGAACCATACCTCTAAAACGAATTCTGATGTACCGACTTTTGACCCGTAGGATAAAAATTTGAAAAAGCCCACTTTGATATTTCAGAAAGTAGGAGGAATCTCTCCAAGATTATGGGAGCTACTTCTTCTCCGGGAGACACGCTAGCAGATTAATGCATAAAACATCATTCTAGGTGACCGTTAAGGGGTTAAAATTTAAGTTGAAAGAGGGCCTTTTTAGTCGTGTTTTTATAGCAAAATGTGCAAATCTCGGGATAGAGATATTTCAGAAAGTAGGAGGAGTCTTTCCAAGATTAGGGTCTCTATTTCTTCTCCGGAAGACGATCTAGCAGATTAATGTATAAATTATATTCGATTGGGTTGGATTCGATTGGGGCACTCTAAATAGGTCAAAGTGGGATTTTTCAAAATTTTAAACTACGGGTCAAAAGTCGGGACATTAGAATTCGTTTTAGAGGTATGGTTCCTTCGGCAAAGTTTCTTATTTTGATCCCCAGAATACGATTTTCCTTGAACGTTGAGCGATTATTTTGCCTCCATACAAATCGACCCGGCCTAATGGACATGTTATTTGTGTTTATTAAAATATAATTTAAAATTCTGTCATATTTAATTAATTGCTTGTTATATACAAGCAATTTTAATTATCTTATAAGTTGCACACTGAGAAATAAAGTTCCAACCGAATTAAAAAATATATTTTAATTGTAACAACTTATAAATTCAGTTAGTACAACGACTAAAATTTAGTTAAATTAACCGAACGTTGTTGTGAAAACTAATGTTCATTTATACCAACCAACTGAAATTCGTAATATACGAGTTTGAATCGTAGTAACCGAATTTTAGTTGGCAAACAGCTACATTTTTTTCTGTGCGTGTGTTTAAAACAAAAATAGCAGAATAAAAATAATATACAATCTTATATAATCCTATCAAGTTTTGTAAAATTTAATAGTTTAACAGTTAGGTATGATATCATGTATAGTAAGATACAATTTTACTTGTAAAACGGCATATTTAATTGTATCTAGCAATGTGATATATCATACTTTATTAGATGGGCAATATATGATTGGATTAGCAGAATTACATTAATATATGGGATTATTGCCATGTAAAACATTAATTTTGCTTAAGTTGTGCAAAAGTGACGCTTTTGTTTCGAACCCCATAATATTCCACTCAAAATGTTTCATTGAAAATATCTATTGAAATTATCTTAAACGAACATAGCAAATTAAAATTTCAAACTTCAAAACTTAGAAATGTTAAGGTCAAGAAGAAAAATAAACGTTTTTCTCTAAAAATTATAAACACTATTAATTTTTAAATCGGACTAGACTAGATTCAGCCTTTTTATGGACAGGCTCATCAGTGATTTTCCATTTAAATTGTATTATTATTTGTGTCTTATAATTGTCAGATTGTCTCTATATGATACATTTTTCAACAACCAGCGGCTGTAAGAATCAAACCTGCGCTCATCTTACATTACAAACGTAACAATACCAAGTCATGACCGTTTAGCGATCACACCCAAGTATGGCCTAGAATGTAATGCAGCTAAATTGCAGTTTTCTTTTCCATTAGCTTTTTCTGTTATTGTATATTATACTCAGAAGTGACAATACTAACAACACAAATATTCTATTTTTAGATTTTTGTTTATTTTTCTAATCTCCTCCGTCTCTATTTCACAAAAAAACTTTTAGTTCGACATAAAAATATTTGATTGTTAAGCATATAAAATAAAAATTTAGCTGTACGTTAAATTTAAAATGTGATCTTAATAATCAGACCATAATATCTAGCCCCCTTTATTCAATTTAACAAATTTATTTTAACTGAATTAAATCGTATGAAATTATATCAAACTGAATGTAATATAATCCATTTATACACAATATAATTCATTTTTCGAGTTCGATTTGTGTTATCGAGTGTGACGTACGTGTGTTTGTGCCAAAAATTGAACTTTACAAAAATTAAAACTTACTTAATAAAAAAAATAAAAATAAAAAAAAACCAAAATTCCTAAAAGGAAATTTGGTTTTCAAAAAACTAATGTTAATAAAAGAAATCCGAGGAATAATTATTGGATGCCTTTACAGGCTTTGGACGACAATGGAGATGATTCCGGTGAAATGGAAGAATCTAGTGATAATCAGAGTAAACATTTAAATAAAAATACAAATTATTTACCCCCAATAAAAGTACTGGGACAAAATATTAATAAAATCCAAGAAATATTTGGAAAAAAAGAAATTCTTAATTATTTTGTTAAAAAAATTTCTATTGGTGTTAAAATAACATGTGATTCTCTTTCAACACATGAATTAATCAAAAAAACTCTTACTGAGAACAAATTTCAATTTTTCTCTCATGAGAATAAAAATGATCGTAAATTTAAAGTTGTAATGTATGGATTAGAAGGGCGTATAGATGATGAAGTGAAGTCATCTCTAATTTGACTTGGTTTAAAATCTACTGATGTCAAAACAGTTATAAAAAAATTCGATCGTTTTGAAGATACTCTTTACATTATTTCTTTTGAGAGAGGAACGGTAAAACTTAACGACCTACGACAACAAGTTAAATCTCTGTTTAGAACCATAGTTAAATGGGATTATCAAAGAAGAATAAAAAACAAAATAATTCAATGTAAAAAGTGTCAGATGTTTGGGCATGGGGAAAGATCCTGCTTTGTAAATGTCAAATGTGCAAATTGTGCCGGCAAACACCTTACAAACGTTTGTCCCGATGCAAATAAATTACGGTGTGCTAATTGCGATGGGAACCACAAATCCACTCATAGTGCATGCCCAAACCGAAAATTATATTTAGAAAGAAATTAGAGATAAAATAAATAACAAAAGTTCTAGACAACAGAATATCGTTCCATCTAACCGTTAAAATGCTTCTTCAACAAATCGTGGTGTAAATATTTTACATAACTTTAACGATGAATTTCCTACTTTGAGACCAAGTTCGAGCTCTCAGCCATCTTCTGCATTAACTCCAGCATTTAATCCTACATGGAGTCAACCTTTGTCAAACCAAAATGGTTCACAACAGCTTGATGATTTGTTCACAGAGCAGGAAATAACAAGTTTAACATCGGAACTAGTTTTAGGTCTAAAGAATTGTAAAAATAAGCATGATCAATTCAACGTAATCGCTCAATTAGCTGTTAAGTATCTAGGTGTAAACCGAAATAACAAATAATATAATGGAATTGTCGAAGTGTCCGTAATAAATTTATTGAACTTTTTGATCACCTTCAAAGAGAAAATGTAGATATATGTTTGCTTTCAGAAACGTGGCTTAAAAGTACCGATAAATTTTTTCATCCTAATTATAATATAGTGCGTTCTGATAGAGAATCTGCAACAGGAGGAGGTGTTGCAATATTAATAAAAAAATCTATTCCTTACTCTGAATTGCCCATAATTAACACGGAAATTATTGAAAATGTTGGTATTGAAATTCGATCCAACAGTTTAACAAAAGTAAAATTGTACAGCATTTATTTTCCTGGTGGTCAAAGTTCACCTGAACTTCAACGTAAATTTAAAACTGATTTGAGAAAAATCTGTAATAATAATGGACCATTTATTTGCGGTGGTGATCTAAATAGCAGACACCGAAATTGGGGTTGTCTGAGAGCGAACAATTGGGGTAATATTTTAAATGAATTTACCACATTTTTTCCGATCTCAATATTAAATTCTGATGATCCCACACATATTCCTTTTTCCTCAAGGTCATCTCCATCCAATATCGATCTTATTTTGACAAATACAGCTTACCTCGTTTCACATCCATCTGTTTTAAATAGACTAAGTTCAGACCACCTACCGGTACAATTTTTATTGGACTTCAACTCAGATCGAAATAACAACTTAGATCTTGACTATAGTAAAGCTGATTGGCATAGTTTCAGATCTTATTTAAAAACAGAATTTTCAAATTTACCAACTAATCTTCAAGAAAACGTTACTACTGCTATGGTTGATGAAAACATCACATTGTTTAACAGTAAATTGTCAAATGCAGAGGCTGGCTTCATACCACCCAAAACATTTTCTGGAAATTATATTAAATTACCAAATAATATTTTACATTTAATAAAACTTAAAAATTTCTACAGAAGGCAGTGGGTTAAGTATAGGCAGACTACTGATAAAGAAAATATGAACAATCAAATTACAATTATTCAAAAAAAAAAAATATTTGCATTAAGAAATCGTGTCTGGAATAATAAAATTTCTTCCCTGAAAAAAGGAGATAAACCATTTTGGAATATTTGTAAGGTTTTACGTAAAAAACATCCTTCTATTCCTCCACTAAAACTGCAAAATAACACATTTGTTTCAAATCAAGACAAAGCTAATGCATTAGCACTGGAGTTTTTTTCAAATCATAATGTATCTGCTAATCTTGGAACACCTTCTAATAACCAGATGATATCTACCTTTGTGGACCGATTTAATAATACAAGTATTGAAAGTCTCAATTGTGACTTTGTGAATTGTGATTATATTAATCACATTGTAAAATCCTGCTCCAATAAAAAATCATGTGGCATGGATGGAATCAAGATGATTCTTTTAAAATAATCTCCAAAAATAGTTATCTATTACCTTACATATATTTTCAATTGTTGTATTAAACTTCATTATTTTCCGTCCTCCTGGAAAAGAGCCAAGGTAATTCCAATCCTCAAAAGCGGAAAACCGTCAAACATGGTAAATAGTTACAGACCTATCAGCTTACTGAGCTGCACAGGGAAAATTTTTGAAAAAGTCATCCGAGATAAATTGCAATCTTATGTTGATGATAAAGGTCTTATACCAAATGAATAATTTGGTTTTAGAAGCTTACATAGTACATCACATCAAGTTAAAAGAATTTGTATGTTTGTTAGGCAGGCTTTTGATCATAAAGAATCAACAGCCTTGGTTCTATTAGATGTGGAGAAAGCTTTTGATTCAGTCTGGCATGCTGGCCTAATCTATAAATTAGTAAATTTTGGGTTTCATTTAAACCTTGTTAAACTTATAAAAAGTTTTTTAGAAAATCGTTATTTTTGTGTTTCCATAAATAACGTTTTTTCGCACAATATTCTTATTCCTGCGGGAGTCCCACAGGGGTCTGTAATAGGCCCACTCCTTTATATTATATTCTGCTCAGATTTCCCACGTTTAGAAAATTGCAGCTATTCGTTATATGCTGATGATGTGGGAGTTTTTTCATCACATAATTCTCCACAAATAATTATCACAAATCTACAAAATGCTTTGGAAAAAATTAACGATTATATGCTAAAATGGAAAATAAAGCTAAATGCAAACAAAACTGATTCCATCTTTTTCACGAGAAAGAGAAAACAGTGCAACTTTCCGGCAACATCTTTGCAAATGTCAGGATATAATATTCCTTGGTCTCAAAATGTTAAGTACCTAGGAGTTCTCTTAGATACTAAACTAACTTTTCGAGATCATATTTCTTTTGTTAAAAACAAATTTAACATAGCAATCAGAATGCTTTACCCTTTAGTTAATAGAAACTCTAATTTATCTATGGATAACAAAGTTTTATTGTTTAAAACAGTTTTTCAAGCTATACTTTTATATGCATGCCCCGTATGGGGAAATTGTGCAAAATCACATATTAAAACTTTACAGATATGTCAAAACAAACTTTTGAGAATGATGTTAAAGTTACCATGGGACTACTCCACAAATAGATTACATAGTCAGTCAAATATTAAACTATTGTCAACTAAAATCCACTACATCAACGACAATTTTAACACTCGCTGTAGTTTTTCGGAAAATCCGTTAATTACAGGGCTAATAGAGTAAATATTACAATCTTTTGTTTTCCATTAAAAATTTAATAATTATTAATTTATTTATATAAATGTTAAATGTCTTTTCTATTATATACTGTTAAAGTATATATCGTACATATGTATTTATATATATATATGTATTTTTTTTTTTTTTTATTTCTTATAAATTCGAAGGTTTTTAATAGTAGAATTTTCCTTCGTAAATTAAAATTAATTAGTCATATAAGTTCTTTCCACTCCGTGTAATTATAATGTTTTAGAATTAAGGTATACCATTTCTGTAAATTGAGCGAACTACCAAAAATTATGGAATAATGGAATAATGGAATAAATGATAATCTGCAATGCCATGCGAAGAATCAAATGCTAGTAGCAAATACATTTCTGCTAACAAAAATGTAAATTTGTCGTCAACTGGCTTAAACCAAGAAAACTAAAACGATTTGGAAGACAGATATTGAATGGTACGCACTCGGCACACACTTGGCAACAAGGGTTGCCAAATACTAAAATTTTTGACACTTTGATGGACAGAATTTCAAGACTACCCGATTAAAAGAATTAAATATGATGCAACAGAGAGATGAAACGAATTTTATATAGTGTTATATATAATTGAAATGCAATTGGATCCGAATAATGGGGGATCGTATTTTTTTTTTTTTAAGAGAAGCAATACTCAGGAAATTCTTCCTATTAATTAATGTGTTGCTTTCTTTGGAAAGGGGATAGTGGAGAGATGAAAGGTGGTGAATCGCCACCTGATGTAGAGTTGGCGAATTTATTAAAGCTTTTTGTTTCATAGCCCTGATTCATTATTTTACTTCAGTGGGGTTAACTGCTATTGGAACACCGAAGGTGGGCGCAGCGGTACATATAAGTGATAGAAAACTCATATATATTATTTTTCTAAATTGATGTTTTCGTCACCGGGAATCGAACCCGGGACCATCCGTGTAACAGTCCAACGGCGTTAACCATTACACCACAACGCCCACAGAATTCGTATGTCAAACAAAACTTTTAGGGGTTTGTATGGATATTATGGATATCAACACAAAAACGTTACTTTTCCACACTTAACTTGATTTAAATTGTTTTTTATTTTTTTTTTTGAATCCCATATATTACTTTAATTCTGAAATTCAATTGTAAATTCCGTCTAATAACGTATGGTATAACATATTGTAAGATACAATTAAATATACCATTCTACAAGTAATTACAATGATAACTAAAATTGTATCTTACTATATACGATGTCATAGTTAACAACATATATTAAATTGAACAAAACTATATCACATTAAATAAGATTATATATTATTGATTTTACTCGGGAAAGCTCAACGTTGCTTTAATTAAATGTGCGTTGACATTCTACAAAAGCACTTATGTAGAGTTAAGAAAATATTTTAGAAGTTTGTAGTCAATTAACATTTCAAATCAGCACTTTATACACTTAAGATGTAAGACCGACTCAAATCAATTTATTTCCAAGTTTTGGGTAATTCTGTTTAACAAAAGGATTTATTTCTATTGTAATATTAATTCAACAATTATTTACTAGTCCAAAATGTGCAAAGGAAAAAAATCTAAAAAATACACTAAACAAACTCCAATTTAGTCGCAGTCAACGCTGTGTCGACCGAGGCTCAACTCGTTAAGAGGCGAGATTACGATGCATAGCTTGTTGCTAAGACCGTGAGTTCAAATCACAGGACGACACCAAAAAATAAAAAAAAAAGTTTTTCATATAGAGCAAAATTAACAATATAAAATACTTTGTTCAATTGACACATAAATTAACCACTGACGAGTCCCAGGAGGGGGACGAAACTGTGTCCGTAAAATGTTTCAATAAAAATGTTTTCTTCTTCTTCTTCCTGTAAAGAGACTAACTAAAGAAATATTCTATAGTAATTAACATAAAAAAATTAATTACGATTGTCATTATCTGACGGTTGCAAAACACTTGCTAACATTAAATTTTTTTTTTGTTTATGCATATTACACGTTAGAAATTTTAGTGAAAAAAAAAATTAAAAATTTTAAATAATTTAACTTTTTTTTTATGAGATTTTAAAAAAACCATAAACAAATTTAATGGCAAAATTAAAAAAATTAATGAATTTTCATTCAGTTAATGAAATTTTTCATTAAACCAGTGAATCCATTTTAATGAAATCGATTCATTAATACTATGAAAGAAAATTCTATCAGTGTAGGCATATTTCAAAAAGGTAAGTTATAAAATTAATATACGTTATATTTTAACTATGATGGGTTCTAAGGGTGGGTATTAATTAAAACATAGTTCTAAAAAAAAAAGTTTTCTACATTTAAAGACTGCACATTACCGGCGTTCTATAAAACCAAATGCGATTTTTAGGCCAGTATGTGTAGTGTTTGTTTTCTTTCTCTATAAAAATGATATATATAAAATTTTGTGACAATCAAATAAGGAAAAGTCATGCCGAAAATTGATGTTTACTACTCAAATTTACATTTTGTTTTTAAACAAAACAAAGTGTTCAAAAAGGGGGAAAAAAACAGAAAACGTGTATTGAATATCTACCAACGGTAGACTTCGAGCTCATATATTAGTTCTCATTTATTGAGAAAACTAGTTTATATGAGAGCTTGATGTTTTGCATGGGATTGTTACCTCTTTCAAAACGTGTTCTGATGATGGGAACCTAGAAAATTTCCGAAATAGATCTATCAACATATTCCTGAAAGTGGTCAATTAATAAATTTGGAAACAAAAAAAGCTCTATAGATAATTTGATAGGACAATGTCCTAATAAAAAAATATAGAGTATTGCCTGGCATTTATAGTAATTAAATGTGCTAAAGTCCCAAAACTTATTTAACAAATTGTGAAAAACAAACTGCTGTAGGCGTGTCCCAATCCGGATTTCATTCCTGCCCAAGGAAATCTTCAGGGGACTTTGTTATTAAAATTTCTAGAGATATTTGTTATGTTAAATCACAAACTTAATGAGAATTTCTTGTCCTCGTCTAGGAGCGAGATTTAAAATTTAAAATATCAAAGAAACAACAAAAACAACAACAAAATATTATCACAATTGGCTTTGTCATCTTCCAAATACTACTCAGTTTTTTTTGACAGACCTAGCAATGTAGTGACGTTTATTCAAGTAAATCAACAATAGAAAATCATATGTTTTCTATTATTGCCAGTTACATTTAAATTTGCACAAGCACCTGCATATTTGTTATTTTAAATTTTCATTTTCATAATTTTTTTATTTAAAAGTCTCTAAATTGTGAAAGAATTTATTGTTTTTGGATGTGGTTTACCTGTTATAAGGTGATGCCAAAAGCGGACAATATTTTTGGGGTGTTTTGCAAATAGCCAATTTCAAAATTTAAAAACATTTCTTCAGCAAATCGAAAAAAGTGAAATTTTCACTGTAGGGTCTTGTTTAATACATCTAACAGAATAAAAATAAAGAATTTTAGAACAACCCCCGGTATACTTGGGTAGGGCAACGATTAGATTTTAAAGGATTTCGTGAAATTCTATTTTTGGTAATAAAAAGGCATATTTGTTTGCATGAAATATTTAAAAACCGAAAAGTTAATACTTTTGTAGCTTTTGGTTTTTTATTTTATTATCATTGCCCAAGATTGAAACAAATATCTTTTCGATCAAGATTAATGTGGACCTGCAGCCCCAAATGACTACAAACCTATTTATTTCAATTTACAAAAAAGTTAAAGCTTTGCTTACTACCATTGAATTTTGAGAAACTTGATTTAAAATATTTTAACACAATATTTGAAGATTCTGTGGCAACCATTTTAGACAAATTGAATACCGTACCTGCATCAAAGGAGATACTGCGGGAATTTATATATATTTGTACAAAAAATATTTAAATTTCTTATTTTTTCCACAAATACTTAAACGCAAACACCGCAATACAATGAGCTCTGCTGGTTTTGACTATCAAAATAATAGCCGAATTCATGTCTTATATAGTGTAAAGATCTTATCTTTATAACATAGGTGTCATAAATGTTTTGCCAACCCTGGAAAGTTAATTACACAATTTATTTTGTATTTTTATTTAAATGTTTCAAACATTAAAAAAAAAAGTAATTTTTTATAATAAAATATTATATTTTATAAATATTCACTAAGGATATTATGTAGGTTAAGATGACAGCAATTGCAGTCAAAAACAAATGAAATTTCAGTTGAAGAGATAACGACTAACATTTCATAAAATTCAACTAACATTAGTCATTTGTTTTACTAACAATTGTAGCAACAATATACCACATATGTTAGTAAAAAATAAAAAAATATTTAATTTTTTAAATAACAAAAAACGACTGTAAAGACTAAATGTAAAATCATAAAACAGTCATTTGATGTGGTTTTTTTTTTTTTTAGATGAGCTTCAAGGTAAGTAAAAAAATTAATTTGTGCTACAAATGACTGACATTTACATTAACAATAAAGAAACTGTATTACAACACAAACAACTACATATTTTTAAAGCAGAAGTTCCCTGAGTAGGAATATTATTCGAAACAAATAAACGCGAAATTTGAGGGGAAACGAACGAAAATACGGCAACAATTATTAATTTCCGTACCTGCATATACGCTTTGTGTATTTATACACCGAAGCTTATTATGAACTCCCCAATCTTTTTAGACTTTTTAGTAAATACAGCAAAAACATTTTTATGAATATAGTATTTCATCAAGTGGAAATAGCAAAAATTTTAAACTAAAATCTAAATTTGAACTAAAAATTAGTTTAAAACTTGCAAAGTTGGATTACTAACGTTTTTAACTTTTTTCTATGAGTGTATGGAATGGGTTAAGAAATTTAATGATTGCGGTGGCAAAAGACAAAAAATGTATCATCTTAGACATTATCACCAGCATTTATATCAAGTTGTAATCTACGATGAGGAGCTAGATGTACAGCATTGCAAATTATTGTGTCAAATAATAAATTTGGTGCAAAAACAAATATATATATTGCGCAATCTTGCTTTAACGTTTTATTTAACATTTCTAAATCCCAATTTACGCAACAACCAAAAACTAGTAGTTTTTTTTAAACTATTTGTATTTATTTGTCAAATTTCGTATACATTTTAAATCCAACACTAAAAGTTTTCAAAAGCTATTTGTATCGGTTGAAGTGTAAATTGGGGTTAAGAGAAAATGTAGTTTTGATAGCACAGTCACGTTTTGTGGCTTGCAATTGTATAGTTTACGAACAAGAATTCATAAATTTTCTTATTTTAAAAATTATTTCTTTATTCTTTTAAGATATACTTCAGATGTTGTCTATCCTATTGTACACTAACGTGGGTTGGAATTTAAAATTTTATGAATTTGTAGCAGTTCTATTGAAAAAAAGTATTCCAAACCAGAGATTAATTAAATTTACTAAATCGGTTAGCGGGCTTAATTGCAGATAAGCGATTTTGGTTTACGAATTTAAACATATTCAGGAACACAACAACTCTTCTGGATTATTTTATTGTATCAGATATTGGTTCCGTTAAATGTAGCGGACAATTTCAATTCCCGGCTCTAAATTCTCATCAATCTGTGATTTATATATCTTTGAAAGTATCTACGTGTAATCAGAATGTGCCAGTGTTTTATAGGGATTACGATAATATGGATTTGCAAAAATGTCTAGATGAGCTTATAACTCTAGATTTTGGCCCGATTTATTGCACAGCCAATTCGGATGAACAGCTTTATTATTTTAATAATTTGATTTATAATCTTTTTGATAATTATGTTCCCTTAAGGAGATGTAAGGAGACTAAAATTACTATATGTGTGAATCACCCGGAGGTTAAGAAGGCTAGAGAGTTGAGAAATATGGCGTATAGGGCCTATATGGAGTCATCAGTTAGCACCAGATGGTCTACTTTTTGTAAATATCGGAATAAACTGAAGAATGTTATGAGGAAAATAAGAGCCCATTTCAGCACATCAACGCTAGTACTGAATGTGGTAGAATCCATTAGGGGATACCTTGATAAAGGGCTTAGTGCGATAACAGTTTTTCTTGATGTTAGAAAAGCTTTTAATTCTATTTGACATGAGAATCTCTTGCGAAAACTGTATCACCAATTTCTGATAGGAGGATTACTTTTGCGCCACCTTATATATGTAGATGATATACAACTGCTGGCATGCATGGAAAGAGATGTATTGGTTATGGACTTTGTTAATTATATTAACTTGGATCTTCAGAAAATATTGCAATAATCATTGAAGAATGAAATGGCTCTGAATCCATTGAAAGCATTTGCAATGCGGTTTGGTAGCATTCCATTCATTCGTTCGTTTCATCGTTATTGAATATATTTCGCATTACAGGACCTTAGGAATATATTGGGATAATAAATTATCTTTTGAATCCCATATAAGCATGCTTATCTCAAGAATATGTTTTTCCCTTAAGCGTATAAATAATGTTGCTTTTTACTTTCTTATGCCGATTATATTATATGGATTGGAAATTTACACGGGTTGTAGTGGCACAAAATTTGAAAAGGTAATAAAATGTTTTAAACGTATAATAAGGTTTGCGTATGGTTTGCGGTTAAGGTCTCATGTAACCGGGTGTGTCTTGGATTTCTTGGGTATGAGTTTTACAGATTATGTTGACATGCGTTTATTGATATTCTTTTTCAAAATTATAAAATATGGCATGCCTGAGTATTTGGTAAACCGCTTTAGTTTTGGGCCGTCTACTAGGGAATATAATTTATTATGTCCGAGAATTTATACGCTATATATGCAGAACTCATTTGTGTCCAAAGTATATAGACTATGGGATTCTGTGATTTCTTATAGGGATAGAAACTTTTGAGTGAGTGTGGGAATGTTTAGGAACATTGTGGCCAGTTGTATTTAACATATCATGAGTGAAATGCTATGAGTTTATTGAAAATATTAGCTTTTTAATGTTGATTAAGTCTTATAAAAGCTGGCTATAGAATCAAATATTGTTTTTATGATCATTGTCTTACAAATTCGTGCTTCTAGGGTTTGGGTTGGTTATTTAGGTTTAATTATTAAATTTTGTTTGTATATTATTTTTTTTTAGTTCAAGTTATTACAGATACATATATCTTACTCATAGACTACTATGTAATCGTTTGGCCACCACTGGCTTTTAGATTATGAATAAATAAATAAATAAAATGAAATGAAAATGCTGAAATAGTGGAATGCGATTAAAGAATACATTGATGTTCAAAGCTATACCGCTAATTTTTCTTAAGGGGTTTAATAGCTTTAGAAATCAATAACAATTATAAAAAACTGAAGAAATACTTTCTTCTAAAAATTCTTTTTGCGATATAAAAACACAATACTAGATATTATTCTAAAAATTTAAATTTGGAATTCCGACTACCATGACAACCCCGGTAACCATTTCATTATAGACCTTTCTTTTAAAAGGCAAAATTGGGTGTCTTCGTGGAGCACTGGGCACTCATCTGAGAAAAAAAAATTTTAATTTTTATCATACGCGAATAAATTCCTTAAACCCTAACGCAGCCAGATATTTAAATTTTTGATTTGCATTAAAATGATACAAGGGTAAACTCAAAAATTAAAAAAACACCAAAAAAAAAATCGTTATTTTCCAAAAAACTACTAGAAAAAATTTCAAAATATCCTCTACAAAACAGACAAACCCTATTGAAAATCAGTTCATTTAAAGTAAATATTTCTCATGTAAATTATAGGGCAAGTAGTTAGTTTAACAAGCTGTAACTTTTTTATTTCAGTGATATTTTCTCTAAAATTTTCATAGCATATAGAAAAAACTATTGAAATTTTTAACAAAAAAAAAAAAAAAATAAAAAATCTAAAGCAAATAAACCCCTTTAACAATTTACCCGATTGCTTAGATATCGCCGGAAGATTGATGCAACATACAACGATGTTGTAGCATGTTGTCGTATTTGCTAGTGTTTTATTATCATTAGGTCATTTTAAGAATATTTCAAAAATTTGATGTTAGTGATTAACACTTTGGGTAAAAGTAAATCAGTATTAAAGAAACTTTTTTAATTGTACTTTCGATTTAGTTTGTACCCAAAAACATGAATTTTCAGAGATTTTATTCCAAAACCTGTAATTATAATTGTTTTTTTTTTCTCAATTCAACCATAAGACTAGACTACACACAGAAAATTGACTCGGAAGTAGCAACAGTATTTGTTGCCACTCAAATGTTTTGGTTGTTTCTACCGAATTTTTCGTTTGTGACAATAATCCTTCGATCAAAACAACAGAAATTCTGTCACGACAATATAATTTTGATTGCCTCTACAGAAGTTCGATAATAACTACCGTAAAATTCGATAGCTACAACGGAAACATTCTATTGTCTACATATACGGTTGCTACTACCGAGTCTGTTTTCCGGGTGTGGGCATTATTTTTTCTCAACAATTATCCTTATTAGATGAAAGACAAAGAATTTTGAAAGAAAAAAAGTAATTCACAGTTAATTAATAATCATTTCCTAGATTATTACAATTTGGTAGTTTTATTGTTCTATTTTAATTTATTATACACTTAGAATACTATGTAGGTAAAGACAACTGCAAATGTATTTAAAAACACATGAAATTTCACTTGAAAAAAGACGACTTATATTTCAGTAAATTCAACTAACATTGTCATTTGTTTTCTACTGTTCAAAAAATGAACCAAAATTGTAGTAAAAATTAACCACATATGTATAATAAAAAAAACATTAATTTTTTTTATTTTTTTTAATAAAAAAGAACTATTGTATAAAATGAATGTCAAATCATAATACAGTAATTTAATGTGGTTTGTTTCTTTAATGAAATTGAAATTACTGCTTTTTCACGTAAAAGTAAAGATATTGTATTACAACTCAAACAACTACAAATATTTACAGCTGAAGTTCCCAGAGTGTATTTATTAATAACAAATAATTTAAATACTTGGTCGAAATACTTTAAAACTGACATTTAACAAAACAAATATTGATATAACAAAAATGAAAAAAAAAAATTTTAAAAGATTTTTATGTTTTCATTTTTATTTAATAGTAATAGTCTTGTCTACATCTTAACATGATAAAGTGAAAAAAAATATAAAAATCACAATTAATTTTTTATTATTTTTACTGATATGAAACAAATTCCAAAACTTTTTTAGTGGTTCATTTTTAGAATAAAGAATTTTTCCATTTCGGCCGACTCTAATGCACACATATTAAAACAAAGCTGCTGAGTAGATGAACTCAAAATATCACAGCAAAGTTTTTAGAACCGGTTGCCAATGAGTCCAAAATGTGCGGATTTACTGTCCCCGAACAAGTTCTATAACTGGTTCTAAACACAGGGAAACAATTATATCATATTGATGAAACTGTTTCATAAATCGTTTGTCATCAATTATTCATCATATTTATGAAGTTTTCAGAGATATAATGAAGGCATTCAAAAAAGTTTATGTCAAATGTTTCATAAATCTTGATGATTTCATAAAAAAGTTTCAAAAGCATATATGTTTTTGATTTCAGAATTTCCGTTTTAAATTTAGAAATCATCAATAGAGATTAACAATTTTCATTTGAAATTAAGAAAATGTAAATTTGTAATTTCGATTTTCTTTTTAAAATTGAAAAAACTATCATACACTGAAAGAATTATTCTGCATGATATTAATGAAACAATTTCGTAGAATTTGTTTCATGGATTTGATGAAGAGTTTCATTATATTTCATAGTTTCACAAAAAAAAAAAAAATTCATACGATTGTATAAATTATTTTT
Organism: Delia radicum; assembly: GCA_021234595.1. Classification (NCBI taxonomy): domain Eukaryota; kingdom Metazoa; phylum Arthropoda; class Insecta; order Diptera; family Anthomyiidae; genus Delia; species Delia radicum. The sequence continues at coordinate 237,668,187 of CM037852.1, forward strand.
TCATAAATTTAATGAAAGCTTCTGCCAGTGCTAACATATTAGAGCAGCCAACTCTTACCCAGCAGTTATCGTTTACTGACGTTTTAAGCTGTCAAACTATAAGAGCTGTCGGCTGCCAATCTGCCAGCTAGGGTTCGAGTTCCAGCGTGACAAAAAAAAATATACATGCATTTTGTTAAAATTTTATTTTGTAAAACTAATTTTTAGACCACCTATTTCATGGTTTTACCAACATTTTGTCAACGTTGGAAATTTTGTTTCCCCAGTGCTACACTCTTTGAGCAGACGGACTATTTGTCAAATGATGTTATTATTTTGGGATTGGGAAAGTACACGTTGTACCACTTGGTAAAGTGCCTTGTTAGCGGTTTATATTTTTCTGACTGGGTGCAATTAACGAAGTTTTTATAAAAAATAAATAAAATTGTGTTCATTATTATACACTGCCATTTTTAAGGCATTCTTGCGAAATTCGTCTGTAAAAATATTTACATATACATAATTTTACCGACTTTAAAAAAGTACCGCACTGGTAAAAAAAAAAAAAAAATATTTGGTCATAAGTTGACACTTAATAATCGACAGTTTTATACAATTTGAAATAAAAATGTCAAATAACTTCCGTAAGATTCGTTTGGCCTTCATATTTTAAGCTGTAAAAGTATTATTAGTTATTAGGTGTCGACTTATAAACATTCATAAACTTCACATATTGTATTATTGTTTTGGTATGCAATATTACTGCACATTTTAACATTTTTAAAACTTGTTCGTTGTGATAATTTTAACACTTTGTACTGAACGTGCGAGTTGTTCCCAAAAGTTGTCTGTAAATTCATCAGAAAATAAGAAAAGAAATACAATTTTTGTTAAGTGCAAATAAAATATACGAAAATTTAAAATGTTCATGAAGTAAAAAGAAATAAATAAACCCATTTAGTTTTGGATACTTATATTAGCGAAGTTTTCGCAGATTTTAAGCGAAAAATTACGGTTGTTTTGTATTCAGGTATATTATTAATGTTTTTTTCAAAATTTTTTGCACTAATGAACTTCGTATAATAAGATTATATTCTGTATTGAAGATTTCGTTTCTGACTATTTCTGTTTCGAATAAAAGGCTCTTTATATGGAAAGTCCCATTTTACTAATCACTAATTTTCAGTATAATAAAATACTTTTCTGACCAGCATATCTTTGTTTAGAGGAAGCCATAAGCCATAAGCCATCAAGTTGCATCCCCCAGTTCTTTGAAGATTTTTTAAATATAACACCCAGCATGGCTGTATTTTAGTAAAAAACTATATGATGAATTTCATATCAAAACCTATAAAAAAAGGCACATTTTGAATCCAACCCCCTCAGAATTTGATAAAATTTTGCATACAGCTATAATTTACTTATACAAACACAACCTCATATTTAGAAATTGCATTTTTGAAAATATGTGGGCGTGGCAAGGTATCGAAGTTTTTGAAAAATCACGATAACATGTACTTTCAAGCTGATATTACTATGGAATGGCTGAACCGATTTCAAAGATTTTGGTACCATTAGAAAGGTATTTAAATTAGCTTTCGAAAACATACACTGCAAATAAAAACCAAATTTAAACGGCGAAAGACCTTTATCATTGGGCTTCACAAACTTATAAGACCTCCATAGAAGTTGCTTATGCAGACGCTGACGACTATAACAAAACAAAAGAAGAGCTATTTTAAAGGTATAAAAATGCTAAAACTATTACAGGAACTCAAAGCTTCCATTCTTGTATACCTTTAGATGAAACCTCACTAAAAGTTAGCAAATATTCCGAAAGTCAACAGTATGCGCAAAATTATATATTAAATCTTAAAAATTAAAATAAAAAAAATATTTACCAAGGGTAAATCCATATTTTGGCAGTGTCTGAAAAATTTGATAATACGATTCTTGTTCTAATCTATTAGAATTACAAAAAAATCTGTATAACTTCCAAAGTAAAGCTACTTTATTATTTTTTGACACACAATGATATCAAAATATACGGAAGTTAACAAGAGATGCATTTACTTAAAAAAATTTAAAAAAAAAGAAAAAAGAACGCCATTTTAGTTTTTAGATATGTTGTATATATTAAATAGACCCTTCTATAAAATTTATTTTTTGGAAAAAAACACTTGGCCTTTGAAGTGTTTTCCCAGATTAAAGTTTTATTTTTGGCAAAAAAAAAATTTCAGTGTAATATAAAATTTTTACAGTGTATGTTTTCGAAAGCTAATTTAAATACTTTTCTAATGGTGCCAAAATCTTTGAAATCGGTTCAGCCATTCCATAGTAATCTCAGCTTGAAAGTACATGTTATCGTGATTTTTCAAAAACTTCGATACCTTGCCACGCCCACATATTTTCAAAAATGCATTTTCTAAATATGAGGTTGTGTTTGTATAAGTAAAATGTAGCTGTGTGCAAAATTTCATCAAATTCTAAGGGGGTCGGGTTCAAAATGTGCCTTTTTTTATAGGTTTTGATATGAAATTCATCATATGAAGTTTTTTTTTGATGATTTGATACTTAGGGCCATTATTACAACTTGTCTTTAAAGTAATTGTTAGTAAAAGGTAACTTTAGCTAAAGTGAGGAAAAAAGTGAGCTATAATGTTTTTCGTTATTACAACTTCCCAATAAAATAAAATTAATATTTTTGATAATGTGGCAGCAACAAACTAAAAACCGATTATTGGTTTATGAATTGGTTTATAAAAATACGTAGTGGCTACGTACTTTTATTTATTTGTTTACAAACAAACAATAATTTGTGAAATTCGGTTGTGAAATTCGGTATTTTCTTCTTTTTCTTTATAGAGCAGAAAATGTGGTAACTTTAAACACATAAACCTTACGTTTAAAGTTAAAGGCAACAATGTCTTCCCTTTAGCTTATGGGTCACTTTTAGCCTAAAGTATACTTATAATAACGAAAAACTAATAATCTGTCAGATAACATCCGAACTTTAGCTATTGGGAAGTTGTAATGATGGCCCTTAATATTTTTTAAACTCAAAGACTGCTTGGTTTTATATTGTCTAGATGTCAAAATATTCATAAAGTCTAAATTGTATTTCTAGTGCTTACAGGAGTTACATAATTTATTTATACGAAATTACATCGATTTTACTGTTTTATTGCTAGCTTTTCCGCAATTTCTTCCTATTACACAGTACAACACATGATTTTGGGACTCAATTCTGAGAATTGCACGGAAAAGTAGCCCTAAAAATAAGAACTTCTGTATCATTCGTTTTGTCAAGTTGTCTGCAGTAATAATTTAATGGCCATACGAATTTTTTGGCTCAAGGCGGATTTTTAGTACTTTTTCTATATCGGTATACCGTACGGAATATCTCTTTTGTGTCTGAAGCAAAGTTGTAGATATTGAATAGGAGAAAAAAAATGCGGCACAATCCTACCCGAAAAAAGTGCATCCGGTGCCTTAAGAATCGCAAAAATAGGCATTTTCCTCATATTTCACCTTTTTTGCTCAATAACTGGATTACAAATCCACATATATGCTGCTTTTTTTTTTTCTTTATAAACTTTATTTTGCGTTACAGCTATTCTTACACTGAAAATATGAGATTTTTATATGTTATCTATAATAATATAATAAATCCATAATTACAGATTTTGACCTTTTGTAATTGCTGAATTAATTATATGGTGGAAAAAGCGAAACTCTTAAATTTTTCATTTACATAGTAAAGTTTTCTCGAAATGCTTTTTGCGTTTATATTGGAAAAATTAATATTTAATTTAATTTCGAAGCAACAACAACAATAATAACAATAATAACAACATATATTTATTAAAGTTTTTGTATGGTTTTTGGTAAAACCCAGACTGAATTGTATTTTTGATTGGTATTGAAGTTTTATGAAAAACTTCATAAAAACCCTGTTAAAAGTCAACATATATGGATCAGTACATAAACACAAATGCTTCATACATGTCCACATGTACCCATACATGATTAATATTTATATGTTCATATATTATATGTTCATATGAAGAATCATATATGTTCAACGAAAATTGAGGTAATATTTATATACAGTAGTGGTCAAAATATTAGGAACTGAGATCGCATTTGTTGTTTTCATTGATTTATTTTCTTCAAATCACACTTAGTTACTAAAATTTATTTTGTATATATCCTTCATACATTGTTTTATGTTAAACAAATAAAGAAACATTAATTCCGTTAAATTAAAACAACAAAAGAATTAATAATAATAGATGTATTCAAAATGCAGGTGCTTAAAACATTTGCAACTCTCATTATTCTTACTCTTAGCGAAACAATTTATACTAACAAATGCTAGGATATAACGGCAATCGGATTCCTTTTTAATATGAGATTCTGGCGTTACATTTTTTAAAAAAATTTATTATAATTATTGTTCTTTAATAGTTGTAATAAGATGTTGGAAGCATAAACATCGTAAGAATAATTTTTGTAAAAAATGGCAGGAAATAAATACAATTCTGATTTTAAATCAAAAGTTTTAAATGATTTTCAAAATGGACTATCCCAAAAAGTAATTTCTATAAAGTACTCCGTTCCAAAATCAACGATTTGCCGCATTGTTAATAGTGGTAACATCCCCCCTTATTACAACTGTTAGAGAAGATCGGAAAATCAAGAATTTTTTTACGAAATATCCCAAAGTAGTTCCCAGAGAAGCTAAAACTGAACTTTTACTAGATGCCAGTCTTCCCACCATTAAAATAAGAGCCCGAGAATGTGGTCTTAGAAGTTATAGATGTACAAAAAAAACCGTTTGTGTCGGAAAAAAACCGAAAAGCTCGGCTTGACTTTGCACGCACCCATTTGAACTGGACTCAACAGCAATGGAAAAATGTATTGTGGTCAGATAAGTCTGAATTCACCCTCCGGGGATCAAATGGAAGAGCCAATGTTCGAAGACCACTAGGCGAAAAGTTTAATCCCAGACACACAACCGCCACAGTGAAGCACGGAGCTGGAGTGGGGGTGTTTTTCAGGAAATGGGATTGGCCCAATTCACCGCATTACTAGCACAAAGACGGCCACAATCTATAGAGATCTTTTGAGTTTAGTTATGCTTCCGTATTCCAGCACGACAACGACCCAAAACAAACGGCGGGGGTTGTAAAAGTGTGGCTGCAGGAAAATTAAATTAATATCATGTCGTGGCCGGCTCAATCTCCCGATCTCAACCCGATTGAGAACATGTGGATGATTGTCAAACGGAATATCGGCAATAAACTATTCCGAAATGTTGATGAACTTTTCGTCGAGTTGGAGAAGCAGTGAAATCAAATTTCTGACGACTATATTAAAAAGCTCATTGCCTCAATGCCTAAGAGGTGTTCAGAAGTTATAAAAAATAATGGCTACGCTAAAATATTCTGAGCGTTAAAACCATTGTTTGTATTTAATGTTAATTTCTTTAAGAGTTGCAAAAGTTTTGAACACTGCACTATCGACTTATTTTGTTAAAATTACTTTTTTTTATTTTTGAAAAGTTAGGAATAATTTGTTTGTATTTGTAAAATAATATGATATAAGTGAATTTAATAAAAAAAAAAACAAAAACTTATACCACAAATCTTTTGGATCAAATAAATTATAATTACCTAAACCATGATTTCAGTTGCAAATGTTTTGAACACCACTGTATATAATCATATATGTCTATACATTTCCATACATTTGCATATTTTTTTTTTTTTTTTAAAAAAGAGAGGCAACACTCAGGAAATACTTTCTATATTTAGTGTGTTGCTCTCTTTGGAAAGGGATAGTATAGAGATGAAAGGTGGGGAAAGATGAAGGGCTTCAGACATGGCAACACTGTAATTGCGCGAGATGATAAGTCTTAGAACAGTTGTTGCTCGCCACCTGATAGAGAGTTGGCGAACTTATTGAAGCTTTTTGGTTCATAGCCCTGATTCATTATTTTACTTCGGTGGGGTTAATTGCTATGGGAACACCGAATGTGGGCATTGCGATACGTATGAGTGATAGAAAAAAACTCATACATATTATTTTGATGTTGCCGGCACCGGGGATTGAACCCGGGACCTTCTGTGTAAAAGTCCAACGCGCTAACCATTACACCACAACGCCCACAAATGTTTACATTAACGAAAATTGATTTAATATTTGCGTACATATGAACTCTTATGAAAGTATATGAACCCTATATGGTGGTATATGTCTATATCTCATTGCCAAATTTAGTAACTGCAATACCAAACACATTCCAACGTTCCATCAAAAAAGCGAGTAGTATTGTAATCAAGTAGTATTGTAATCAAATCAATTGTAATCAAATCAATAATCAAAAGAAAATAACAAAGTTATTAACTTATATGGATAAGTTTTTGAACTCAAGAAGTAATCATATACTTTTTCTTAATAAAAGGACGTTATTGGAAGTAGTTCCTCATTTTGAAAAAAGAAGTTATACAATTTTAAAGAATATATCTTATATATTTTTGTTGAAATAAATTTTTATTTGCTGGAAAATAATACCAAAAACCCAAATTGCATGTTGCCTAAATTTTGGTAAACTGTGGTTAGGTATAAATTAGGGATGAGCACGTGAGCAGAAAATTGTGAGTGGAAGTTGAAATTACAGACGTTATCGTGAGTGAGTGTAAAAAAAAAATTTCGAGGTTGATTGTGCGTGAGTCATATTTTTGTTTTAAATTTCAATTTTTGAATTGTCCTTTTTTGGGAAAAATTTATATTTTCGTGTTTTATAGCTCCAAAATTATGACAAACCCATATTATCATAACAATTCAATGTTTCACTTTTTGGGATTTTATTTTTTCCGGATGCGGTTTGATCGTTACATTTGAGTGACTCAGGAGAATCACGTGTGACTAAAAGTGACATTTACTCGAGTGAGCATGAGTTAGTGGAAAAATATCCTCAGTGAATGTGCGTAATAACGATTTCCACTCGTAAGTACGCGTAATTGAGAGTCAAAATGCAACTTATTAAAACTAAACTTATTTTTACAGTATATGTCAATTGAATTGATTTTAAGTCTCTTTTATGTTATTTTTTTAAATTAATGATAATATAATTTTATTATAAAATTAATTACAAAAAATAAATATATATAGGTGTAATAACTTTTTAAATCACGTGAGTTAATAATTAAAAAAAAAAAATAACTATTTCTCAAATACCTAAGGAAATTAATTCCAAAAACAATATTTGAAGTACTTCTTTTTTTAAATTGTAACTAGTTACAAATGGTTTAAAAGAAATAGTTATTATTTTGAATATAGAACTACTTCTTTTTTTTTTAATGTAAGTACTTCTTATTTTTTCTAGGGAACTATTTTTTTTTTTTTTTTTGTGTAAGTACTTCGTAGTTTTACAATGGAACTATTTCTTTATTAAAAATTGTATGTAGTTCTTACAAATATAAAGTAAATAGTTCTTCGGTAAAAAAATAATCAATTCTAAAGAATCAATTATTTTAGTCTCACGCCCTGTTAAAAGAATCGAGTAGGTAATCTAGTAAGGAATGCGTTCTGCCCAATATGCTTGATTACAAACCAGCTTACCTTTTTGAAAAATTTTTGCTGGGTATGTATAAGCTAGAATCACTTCATATATGAGCATTACTGAGTTCATACATGTTCATAAATAGATGCATATATGTTAATTTTTTACCGAGAATGTATAGTTTTTAAGATAAAACCATATAGTGGAAGAAAACAGGAAGTTTTCTTTAACATTTAAGTTTCCTTTTTTTGTAAGTTTTATTAGTTTTTTGTTTTTATATACTTCGAGATTATTGCATTTTTATGTTATTTTTTAATTTACAACGAGCTTTCAACCTCCTCATATTTACAAAAAAAGAGGAACTCAAACATATTAGCTAGGTTGATACTAGTATTTCGAACTGGCTAAAGATCTAATCAAAACCCGAAGTTTGAGAAAAGCTAGAGTCTCCAGAAAAGGCAGAGCTTTAACAGAAATCATATTAATCATCAACTTTGCTCCATTTTTGTCTTCTATACTGTTACACTTTAATCAGCTTTTATTACGTTTACCAAGTTATAAATTTGGGACAATTTTGACCCCAAATGTAAACGTATTGTAAAGTTTTTCTTTATCAAATTTCTAAGTCGAATATAAAGGGTGGTTAAATTTCAAGGGCCGATGTTGATTTTGAATAAAACACAAACTATTTAGGAAATTATTGTAATTTGATTTTATTATGATATATTGGTATTACTCAATTATGTATGGAACAAAATATCGGCCAAATGGGCGCCGCGACCACGGCGGCACACCTCCATCCGATGGTCCAAATTTTCGATGACGCTGAGGCATAATGGAGGTTCTATGCCGTTAATGTGCCGAATTATCTCATCCTTTAGCTCTTGAATTGTTGCTGGCTTATCGACGTACACCTTTTCTTTCAAATAACCCCAAAGAAAAAAGTCCAACGGTGTCAAATCACATGATCTTGGCGGCCAATTGACATCGCCATTACGTGAGATAACACGGCCATTGAATTTGTGCGCAAAAGAGCCATTGTTTCGTTAGCTGTGTGGCAAGTGGCACCGTCCTGCTGAAACCACATATCGTCCACATCCATATCTTCCAATTCGGGCCATAAAAAGTTCGTTATCATCTCACGATAGCGAACACCATTCACAGGAACTGCCTGACCGGCCTCATTTTGGAAAAAAATACGGCCCGATGATGCCGCCAGCCCATAAACCGCACCAAACAGTCACTCTTTGTGGGTGCATTGGTTTTTCGACAATCACTCTTGGATTCTCATTCGCCCAAATGCGGCAATTCTGTTTATTGACGAATCCACTGAGGTGAAAATGTGCCTCATCACTGAAGATGATTTTCTTCGAAAATTGATCATCCACTGTTGCCATTTCTTGCCACAATTGACATCGCCATTACGTGAGATAACACGGCCATTGAATTTGTTGCGCAAAAGAGCCATTGTTTCGTTAGCTGTGTGGCAAGTGGCACCGTCCTGCTGAAACCACATATCGTCCACATCCATATCTTCCAATTCGGGCCATAAAAAGTTCGTTATCATCTCACGATAGCGAACACCATTCACAGGAACTGCCTGACCGGCCTCATTTTGGAAAAAATACGGCCCGATGATGCCGCCAGCCCATAAACCGCACCAAACAGTCACTCTTTGTGGGTGCATTGGTTTTTCGACAATCACTCTTGGATTCTCATTCGCCCAAATGCGGCAATTCTGTTTATTGACGAATCCACTGAGGTGAAAATGTGCCTCATCACTGAAGATGATTTTCTTCGAAAATTGATCATCCACTGTTGCCATTTCTTGCCACCATTCTGCCCATTCTCGACGTTTGGAATGGTCAAGAGGCTTTAGTTCTTGAGCCAATTGCACCTTGTAAGCGTGTAAATGCAAGTCTTTATGCATAATGTTCATCAACGACGAGCGTGAAAGGTGCAATTGTTGGGCACGACGACGAGTTGAGGTGGACGGCTCTTCAGCCACACTGTCGCGAACAGCAGCAATATTTTCTGTAGTACGAGCTGTACGAGCATGCACTGGTGTTCTCACATCTTCTACAGACCCGGTTTGCTCGAATTTTTCCACGATTTTTGCGATTGTACGCACATTTGGACGATCAAATTGACCAAAAAAATCACGAAGTGCACGATATGCATTTTGATTTGAACGCCCATTTTCATAATAAGCCTGGATAACTTTAACACGTTGTTGGATTGTGTATCTCTCCATGGTTCAAATTGAGTAAGTCTGAAATAGAGAAATGTCAAATAAAATTCGGAAAAAAACTTGGCGTTTAGGTGTGGTTCACATTCAACATCGGCCCTTACAATTTAACCACCCTTTACAAATATTTAACAAATAAAAATTTGCAAATGTGAAGTTTTAAAAGTGTTTACAAATTATGTCAGTTAGACCCTCAGGACACAGGTGGGTTAAGTTTTCCAAAAATATTTTAAAAAATTCTTAACAACAATCGAAAGAAAGAATGTAGCAATTTATAATCTAAGAGCAAATAAACAAGTTTTAATAAAACTATTAATTAAATATACAGGAATACTAAAATCCGGTCTTTGACTCCCTAAAGTGAAGTACAACACACGCGGTTTTTTACATTTTTTGAAAATCAACCAATCTGAACGAAATATTTAAAAATATATTATACCAATTTTGTTGATTTTCGATATATCGATAAATGTTATTGGTCATATATGCTAGCCTTAATAAATAGCTTTGAAATCTTATTAGCTTTGAAATTTGTTTTTGTTTTAAAATAAAATTTTTTAATAAATCTCGCCACAATTATTTCTGTAAGCAAGGCCAGTTCATATCCAATAGAGACTAAATTCAGCTATTTATGTCATAAAAAACAAATAGGTTATTTCGATATTTTATTGCACACTGAGACCTGTCTCTGCATGATATTAATGCATTTTTGCATATAAGCAATTAAGTTACATTTGAACGTGTCCATTTAAACTTTTCATTAAACTAATGCAAGTTTTCATAATATTTTATGAAAAATATAATTCATAAAAATTTTCATTCACTTAACACAGAAATTTTATTAAAAAATCTAGTTTCATAAACAGAATAAAGCTTTTCATTGATTTTAAGAATTATTTCGTTCACTTTGTCAAGAAAAGTTTCATTAGTTTATTGAAAAAGTTCATTATATTTCGCCCACTAAACTTCTCTCTGCCAAAAAAGTTGCAAAAAAAAAGGTAAAATTCGTTACAGTTCGATTCGGTTTCTGTATTGATTTTCAATTTAATCGTTCCAGAAAATTATTGATATTTGATTGCGGGTAATGTGGAATCATATTTCACATTACTCGACTCATATTACCACATTAACCACAAAGTTTAAACTTATAGACATTTTGGATACCTATTTTTTTCGCGTATAACTTTTTTTACAATAAAGATAATTAATTTTTGTAAGGAACACAGTTATAAAACAAGTCGAGATTTATTTTAACGTCAAATTTGTGAATTTATCGATAATAATTTGACGGAAAGCTAACAAAAATAGGTAATCCACCCCAGTAAAAAATTTTCTTGTTTTTAGAAGCAGGATATAAAAAATGCGCTGCTGTAAGTGCTTACTATTACATAATACTAAGAAGCTGCAAAAGAAACGAACAATTTTCGTATGAAAATAAACAAACAAAAATTTTGAGCTTACTGTTTTCCCTAACAAGGATGCAGGTTGTAAGCAGCTTACCTTAATCCCTTAGAAGGATGCAGGTTGTAGTGCAGAAAGTTTCATATCGTGGATTATAAACCATCTATTTATGTTTTACCGAGTGATTTCCGATTGTGTTTGGTGTTTTTGAGTATGTTGTACAAAATAAATAGTCATTTAATTGTTTCTGAAGAGCTAGCACGTGGTGCGGCAAAATTAAATTATTTTATTAATATGTCTAAATTTTTAACAACAAAAAATTAATAATAATATTATATAATATTCATATTATTACTTTAAATCGTAATAATGTAGACATGAAATATGATTTTACTGAACGCCATGAAATCACAGCTTTTTGTAAGCGCTAAAATCCCCGCTTATGTTGCCAAAAAGTAATGCTTCCAAGTGGGAATTCGCCATATAAAAATCATGGCATGTGTAAGCAGGTTTGTAAGGGATTATTTTTGGCTTACTCCCTTACAAACCTGCTTACCTGCAAGCAGCGTTTTTTACTGCGTAAAATTATGTATTCAATAAGGTATAAAATTCCAAAGTAAAAAAAAAAAAAACTAGCTCAGTTATAAATACTGAAGTGGCAATTATTACTTGACCGAGAAATTCGACTACATAATATAAACATTTTTGAAATTGATTACTGCAATATAAATTTTTTTTATTCAAAAGACTCAAAATTGTAAGATATGTAAGAAGTTTTTTTTTGGATGTCGTTAACCTTTCCTAAGGTGATGTCAAAACCGGACACATTTTTTGGGGTGTATTTTAGATCTCCCATTTCAAATTTAAAAAAAAAATTCTTCTACAGAATTGCAAAAATTGAGATTTTAACTCTAGGGACTTTTTCAAAACGTCTTAGAGAATGAAAATAAAAAAATGTTAAATATCCCCCGGTACACTTGGTTAGGGTAACGATTTGATTTTTACGGATTTCGAGGAAATTGTGTAAAATCGAAAATTAGCTACTTTTGTAACTTTTGTTCTTTTATTTTATTATCATTAGTCAAGGTTGAAAAAAATTTTTTGCAGCATCATTAACCCATGTGGAGCTGCGGTTCTAAATGACCACAGGCTTACTTATTGCAATTTACAAAAAAAGTCAGCGCTTTGCTTACTACTATTGACTTTTAAGAAACGTGATTTGAAATATTATAACACAATATTTGAAGATTATGTGCCAACATTTTTTGACAAAGCGAACAACGTTAACCCGTGCCTTGACGCATTGTGATATAAGGAGATACCGCGGGAATTTATATATATTTGTACAAAAAATATTTAAAATTTTTATTTACAAACTTGGCTAAAGCCATTCTTTAAATCCATAAAAAAAAAAATTCTGAACTAAATTAACCCTTAGTGTGTTTGCCCCGAAAGTGGAAAATTTAACGTAGTTGGGCTCAAACGATGTGTATTATCCAGGTGTTTATGAGGAAAATAAAAAATTCGGTAACACATAATTATGTGTTCTCGAATATAATTATAATTATAGTTTGTTACTCTAATTTTTTTTAATTTTTGCACAACATTTGGAAATATGTATATTTATTTATGTTTTGGAAATATATTTACAAAATTCCCAGAGTAATTTTGCTACACCAAATCTTTCAGTTTAAAACAATTAATTAATAAAACTATTTGTTTCAAACTACATTGTCCACAACATGGCAAAATCATTTAAAGGTAGACTTATAAAAAACACGTTCTCTTAATTTAAAAAAAAAAAAAAATTAAGCAAAAACCTTCGCAAAATGTCAAATAACTCAAGAGAAAAAATAAAACTAAATTAAATTAAATTTAAAATCAAATCAATTTGTTTAATATTTGAGATATTTTGGTAATTTACCTCCATTAAATTCTGATGTTGTCTTAAATCCTTTAATCCGTAAATGCGTAAAAACATTGTTTGTTGCTAAAAAAATGTATTTTTTGCGTTTCGTTTTATTTGTTATCGTTTGAATTTTAGTTTTAATATTGTTTTTTTTTTTTTTTTATTTGAATTGTAAACAATTTTTTTGAAAATACTTTGATGTTTTGTTTTCCTTTGATATCCAAGGGTGTGTAAAATAATGAAAATTATATCAACTCTGCCTGCTAAGGTTACTGCAAAAGTTTTGCTATGGTATGTACGATATAAATAAGTAGACTGAGTAAATAAAGAAATAACACTGTGCAACACATTTTTTGGGGATGAATGTAAAGCGTGTTTTTTTTAGAGTGTCACAACTTTGAGTTGGCATCACTGCTTTATTTGATCACACATTTTGTTAAGCATGCTTTGAAATTTCATTATGAATCGACTTACACCAGAGCAACGCGTGCAAATAATAAATAATTGTTCTAGATCGTGTGATTTAAACCCATTGGTTTTTTTTTTTTTTGGGTTATGTTAAGTTACTTGACTACGTCGATAAACCACAAACAATTGAACACCTGGAAATCGACATTCGAAGAGTTATCGGCGAAATCCGGCCGCAAAAGCTGCGAAAAGTTTTTGAAAATTGTTGTTCCAGATTGCGCTTTCTACGCGCCAGCCGTGGCGGCCACATGGCTGAAATCATATTTAAACATTAATTTCATAAAATTTTCTTTCCTATAAAGCCCGTTTCATTGATATTAAAAATATTTTTTTTTTATTTTATATTAATTAATAATCATATAATTACAAATTATATACTATTACCCTAACCGAGCACTAGCTACTATGGCCTTCGGCGCGTTGTAGCGAAAACAGACCAGTGCCTCTGGTGGGAATTGAACACACGACCCCCGCACTGATAAGCCAGCACGCTACCAACTAGCCTACCGGGGCGCACATTAAAAATATATTTCCTTGTTTTATTATGATTTAAACTTGTGTCACTCTATAAAAACCACCCTATATTAGGTAAGTGTAGTGACAGGATTGATCCTGTGTTGGAATAGTCAAATTTTATGTTCGTTTAAAATTATTATTCTTTTCACCAACACTGTTTTGAATAAGACTCAAGAAATAGTGTAACAGTTCTTTTGATCTAAATTCTGAGTTCGGATGTCCGCAACGGAATTTTAAGAAGCATTTTTTCCTTGAATATTTTAACCCTATAGCTGCAATGTTCGTGTGTTATTCTAGTCCTTTCTTCTAGCGATACCAAAATGTATTCTAAAATGTGTGTTTGATGCGTTAAAATTGTCTGTGAATATGTTCTGCAACAAATTTAACTAGGAATTTTCGAAGACGAACATGTCACCGGCCATGTTAAATCACTGAAAAAGTGAATCGATATTAAAAACACTCGTAATTTGATTCGAAAACTATATAAAAATCACTCTGTAAATTAAAAACATTAAAAACCGGAACATTATAACCATTGAAAATGCCTTAGTTTTAAAATTTGACAATTTAAAACAAAAAAAAATAAAAAATGATCAGGAAAAATTCGAGAAAAGGGAATCAGGTTTAAAAACATAAATTTAGAAAAATTAACCTAACATCGTTAATACCCTGGGGTGCACGTGATAAATTAAAATTCTCCTTTGTAGTGACTTAGCATGACCTAATGACGATTTCGTCCTCGACACCTTCTAGTAAAATTTGCTGCAGAACATATTAAACGCACGTTTTAGGATACTTTTTTGGTAGTTAGGCACTTAAATGACCACTTAAATGACCCATGCAAATAGCAGGTGTATGGTTAAAATATTCTATGAAAAATTTCTTTTTATACTCTGTTGGGCACAGTCGAACTCAGAATTTTGTTCAAACGAACTATTACACAACACTTTTTTGAGTCTTATTCAATACAGTGTTGGCGAAAAAATGAAAGCTTTAAACCAGGAGTGCCCAAAAGTTCCTTATGGAAGAGCAAACACCAATACATTTAAAGAAAAACTAATTTTTATTCAATATTTTTTGTTGTAAAAACCAATACATACAAAGAAAAAAGAAAAAAATATTTCAATGTTTACCAGCAAAGCATACGAAAGTGTTGTTGCTTTGCGCTTGCGTGTATACAGTGAAGAACGACAAAAAAACTAATAAGACAAAGTTGTTTGTGTATTTCGTATTGCTAGTGCTGAGCGCTCTATATGTGTATTAAAACACACAGCCTATAGCTAAGTGTTTTTACAAAAACAAATGAGCACCAAGCGCATAGGCCTTGGGCACCCCTGCTTTAAACGTTTTGTCCAGACTAACCTAATGCAACCCCAATACCATGACCCTCATTTTGTTCCATAGTGTTATTCATTAAATATAAAAGATAAGGCAGAGAGAGATAAACAACATTTAGATGTGATATATATTTTTAATTAAAAAATAGCAGTAATAAGGTATTTGTTAAGTATTACTTGTGCCAAAATTGCTTAACCGCAGTTTTGGCAATTTCTGAAATTAGAACTTAAACGGAATTTGTGACATCTCAGTGAATTTTAATTAACTATTATGTCGACCCAAAACAAAATCTTAGTAAAAGCAAGTAAAAAAAACAAACAGTTCAAATAATGCTCACAATATCGCTTGAACAAACGAATTTGAAGCATTCCAAACTACAGGAAAAAGTGTGTGTATGTTACAGTATTTGTTGGCCTACACTCAGGGAAAAAAGTTTCAACATATTGATGATATTGTTTCATAAATCGTTTGTCATCAATTATGCATCATATTAATGAAGTTTTCATAAATATGATGAACAGTTTCATAAAAATGTATCACAAATATAGACTTTCATCGTTTCATATAAAAGCTTCATAAATTTTGTGAGTATTGAAATTTTTATTTTTAGAAAATATTTATTTTTAAAAAACTCAAAAGCTATCAGAAATTATTTAAAATTCTGAAACATCAATGAAATATTATTTGATATGTTCTTAATTTTAAATCGATTATTTTAAATATAATATGAAACGTTTATGAAAACCTTCATAATATTTATAAAATATTTCATAAAAATGCTGTAAACCTCTAATTTAAAATAAAACTTCTTCTTCCAGTTTGTTAAATATTTAATAACATTTATGAAGCATTCTATGAAAAGCTATGAAACTTCTTCCTCATATTAAGGAAACATTTCATAAATATGAAGAAGAATGTCACCAATTTGCAATTTTTTGAGACAGCTTCATCATATTTATGAGGTGTTACACTTGACCAAAATCAATGAAGTTTTTCATCATATTTATTTAAGATTCTCATAAATATGATGGAGTCTATTTCCTGAGTGTACATAATATAAATAAAATATAGAAAAACTTTTAAAATTTTACCAAAAGTTGACAAAATAGGCGGGATTAAAAATTATTAAAAGTATTCTTTTTAAATATAAGGGAAAAATCTACATGAATTCAATCTTTTTGGCCATTGCTGTATGTTGCAAGGTGATATTGTACTTCGATTAAGTCTTGTGCTTCGATTATGTCTATTAAGCCCTTACCGAAATAACAAATAGTTTTTCATTTAGGTCATCCTTATCAGGCACGTAGCTAGGGGGGGGGGGGGCAAGGGGGCTAGATCTTGGATCATATAGGAAATGCCTGTTAGTTCAGTATTATATGGTTCGAATATTCAAATTTCATTAGAAAACATCGCCTGCAAATGGGCGGCTATCATTATTAGAGTTGATTTTCGACAAAAAAGCAATAAGAGATTCGATGTCTTTGCCTTAAAATAAAAAAAACTGAAATTGAGCTTCAATTAAAATAATTGTTGATTCAGTTAAAAGTTTAATTGAATTCGGTCCTATTGAATAAATTGTAGTAACAATTAAAATAATTTGTAACTATTTAATTGATATTATTTTCAAATCTAGTTTTATTCACATTTATTAAAAATTTCATTGAATATTTTTTAAAAAAATTAATTATAATTAAAAAAAAAAAAAAATCGCCAAAATTGTGGAAAAAATTGCTTAAATTACAAACAAATCGCAAATATAATTTTAAAAAACAATACTTTTTTCTGTGTATTTTGACATAATCTTTTAAAACGGAGATAGGGGAGAGGGGGGCTAGTGTGGACATTTTACATTATTACAAAATTATGTATGTTAATAAATACTTTTTGTAATAAAGTCATATTTTGTGGTAAGTTATACCTCTTGCCATCATATTTGCACCAATAGTTATAACTTTTTATTTTATTAAATGCACATTAAATTATTTTTAAAAAAAGATTATATTTGTCCACACTATCCCCTTACACGGGGCTATTGCCATTGATTTTACTAGGGGCTAATGTGGACACCATTAAAATTTTGACAATTGATACATAAACAGTTAAAATATGTGTTTTTATTAACAAAATAATATAAACATATTTTTAAAATAATTAACTTCTAATAATATTACCCACCGACTCGTCAAAATAAATGCAAGTGGGGCTAGTGTGAACATTGGGGCTATAACCAAATTTTTGTCATAGTACCTCTGGGTTTGGCATGTTGTGTTATATATTAAAGAAAAATATATTTTCGCCTCATTTTGCCAAAAAAAAAAACTTCAAGCACCAAATTACTTTTCTTAATCAATAAAACAATATAAAATTTTTAATTTTTTTTACTGAAATTAAAAGAAAAATATTTCGCGGTTGGCAGGAAACTTTTCCTCCTCCCCTAATTTTTAATTAGGGTTCAATATTTTGCACATATAAAAAATTTATTTATTGATTATTTACAAAATTTACTATCTTATTAAATTATTAGTGATATTTTTATTTAAAAATTAACAAAAAAAAAAATACATTCTTAAAATTTTATAGCTGTTAGAGCGTAAACTTTTTTAACTACAGCGAAAAAGTAAAAACGCATGCCAATTTTCATATTTAAACAACTTTTTATAAAGTTATATCCCAAGTGGACATGTCCATACTAGCCCCAATTCAGTTGTCCACACTAGCCCCCTTCGCGTTTTTTTTATGTAACAATTATTTGGTATATCCCACTATTAAGTTTATTAAAAATAATTTTAATTTTTTGAACAAACACTGGTCATAGTTTTAAAATACATTGACACTGCAGCAAAAAAATAATTATTTCAAAAGTAACACTAAAATTACGAAAAATCAAACAATTTACTTTTTACTGCAAAAAGCACGTCCGCCGACTTTACCATGTAACGGTCAACTGTCAACACGTGAAATTTTTTTTGATGATTTAGAGTGCAATTACCAACTTAAAAAAATATTATTGATAAATATCAATTCAAAACGTCCGGAGAATTTGAATTTGTCCACACTAGCCCCTAGTCCACACTAGCCCCCCTCTCCCCTACCACTGAGGAGATACCAGTAGGACCAAAACTTAAGTTTAAATGTGCCGTAGTGTGTATTTTAAGAAGTTGATACTTTACTTACAGTGCAATCTTTTTACTTTAATTTGGTTTGCTACGCACGCATCTGGTAACATATTTTCGAGTATTTTTTTTTTTACTATATATATTACAATATCTTAAAATCCATTAAAGCGACACTAGTTCAGCACACAGAGACCAGTTTTTTGCGAAATAAATTTAAGCCTCTAATTTTCATCTATATGCATCATGTGTTAACGTGGTGCAATTTGAATAAAATTTTCACAATTTTTTTCAGACTAAATGTGAACAAATTCCGATCGGCGCTCCTTGAAATGCGACAT
Source organism: Delia radicum (assembly GCA_021234595.1). NCBI lineage: Eukaryota > Metazoa > Arthropoda > Insecta > Diptera > Anthomyiidae > Delia > Delia radicum. Next base: position 237,687,070 of record CM037852.1, read on the forward strand.
TTTAAAATTAAGTAGCTAAACTAGGCTTTCTGTTATAACGATGTTGTCTTTTTTAGAAATTTTAAAGCGTTTTTATTTAAAAAATTGATTAAAGAAAACTGAAATTATTAACGAAAAAGTTAAAATGAAGGGTAAACACACAAACACGTTTTGAAGGCATCGGAAATCGTCTAAAATATAAATCAAAGTGAATTGGAAAACATAATTTAGTTTAAATAAAGCCTGGTCAAGTATATTCTTAAATTTTCCAAGTGTATAATTTTTCTTTATCATTATTTCTGTCATACTACAATCACAGTAGTAAGCTTAAACGCTTCCTTGGAAAATTTACGATTTTATTAATACAAGGCATGGAGTAGTGCCCCTATCCTCCTCAGTCCCGAGGAAAAATCTAGCGTCAGAAGTCTTCAAAAATTTTTGTTTTATGCTTCTGAGAGAAACAATAGAAAAAAAAATTGTTCAAGGACATAAAGGACGAAGCGATTCTAAGATACTGCAGGTGCAGCCGGCTGGACATTTGTAACTAAGTGAAAAAAAAAACGTGCCATTATTTTTGTAATAGGTAACAAATGTGCAGCGGGCTGGACATGTAAAAAAATGCTAAAATAAGGGTCTAACAATAAAGTTATTGAAAATTTATGTACTTTAACTTGTTTATTGAACTGTTAACAATAAAATTATATATATTTTTTTAATTTTTATATATCACAATTGCAAAAATTTAATTAAAATGGTTAAGTGCTTTAAAAACGTGTTATACCATCACCTGATCACAAATATAAAGCAAAATTTTTTAGAGTGACCAGCTTACAAAAAAAAATACTGGTTTTTAGTACAAAAAACATGTTCAGTTAGCTGTACAAATGGTCATAAAATTAAAAATAATTTTTGAAAACACGTCTGCAAACGTTTGAAAAATGTCCAGTAGGCTGCACATGGGGAACGAGGAGGCTATGGGCTCCTTCCGATCTTAAAAAAGTCGAATATATGAAAAAGAAGAAAAGTAGAAAATAATTTGTTCAACAATATTTAAATAATTCAAATAAGTGGCAGCCTGGGTCCACGACATAGTGTCAAAATGGCTTTTAAAATGTGTGTTTTCTCGAGTATTTTAACACTGTTTTCAAATAAGTCTAAATTTCCTAAACTTTACACATATTTCATACAAAGATGTGTTAAATTTCACCGCCACTTTTAAACCCCAAAACATGGGATTGGGCCGCTGAAAAATACGTTTATCATATTTTTTTGGCTCCTTTGTCACCTTTCCAAATTTTATTAAGTTCAAAGGGAAAACATCGTAAAGGCTGTCATGAAATTTATATAGGATATTTGCCTTTTAATTTGTCTGCCAAATCTAAAACTTTTGAGTTCACGAGTAATACTCGTATATACGTAGTTTTTTGGACGGTTATAAATCTTTAATTTCCCGAGTTAAAACGTTTGCAACAAATAATACATTATTTTATATACACTTATAAGTTTTTGTCTGCCAGTGTATTTAACTGGGAATAATTAATAATGACGTTATATATACCTAGACATTGCCCCCAATGTTGTTCTCCAATGTTTGTCGTTTGAATTGATTTCTTTCTGGTTCTCAAATTTCTACTCCTTATACACAAAAGTTTTAGGAACCCTAAAAATGAACTTGTTTAATTTGTAACATAAGGAGTTTTTAATTTAGTTTTAGATATTTTTCAATGTAAAAAGCCAAATTAAGTTTCAACGTTTTTCCATCTTTTTTATTCAATGGTGTAAGTTACTAAATTCCATAAAATCTTCATTTTCATTATATCTTCCTTTTTAAAGTTTTTTTCTACAACAATTCTTTTTTAGGTAATTTCAAGAGAATTTTTTTGAATAAAATAAAATAAAAGGTTTTCGCATAATCCTCTTTTTGTTTAATTAAACTAAAAATTAATATTTAGCTTAAAGTTTGTTATAATTTTTATTAAAAATAAAAATTATGTTTTTTCGACCTTTAATTGTGCAATGAAAATGAAAATTATTCAAGTTCGAGGCCATATACTCTATATTTCTTCATTAGGATATTGTCCTAACAAATAATCTATAGAGTTTTTGTTTTCAAATTTATTATTTGACCCTTTCAGGAATGTGTTGATAGATCCATTTCGGGAATTTTCTAGATTCCCATCATCAGAACACGTTTTGAAAGCGGTAACAATCCCATGCCATACCTCAAGCATTCATATGAACTAGTTTACTCACTACATGAGAACTAATATACATATGAGTTTGAAATTAAAGATTATAACCATTGATCAAAAAATAAATTGAAAACTTGTTCGATGTGCAAGATCCACCTCTGGTGGATATTCAATACACGTTTTCTCTTTTTGTTTCTCTCTCCTTTTTTATATTTTGTTAAGTTAGTTAACAAAACAGGGAAAGTAAACTAGGCGGTACTTTGCCTTTTTTCACAAGTTTGTTATAATTTTTATTAAAAATAAAAATTATGTTTTTTCGACCTTTAATTGTGCAATGAAAATGAAAATTATTCAAGTTCGAGGCCATATACTCTATATTTCTTCATTAGGATATTGTCCTAACAAATAATCTATAGAGTTTTTGTTTTCAAATTTATTATTTGACCCTTTCAGGAATGTGTTGATAGATCCATTTCGGGAATTTTCTAGGTTCCCATCATCAGAACACGTTTTGAAAGCGGTAACAATCCCATGCCAAACCTCAAGCATTCATATGAACTAGTTTACTCACTACATGAGAACTAATATACATATGAGTTTGAAATTAAAGATTATAACCATTGATCAAAAAATAAATTGAAAACTTGTTCGATGTGCAAGATCCACCTCTGGTGGATATTCAATACACGTTTTCTCTTTTTGTTTCTCTCTCCTTTTTTATATTTTGTTAAGTTAGTTAACAAAACAGGGAAAGTAAACTAGGCGGTACTTTGCCTTTTTTCACAAGTTTGTTATAATTTTTATTAAAAATAAAAATTATGTTTTTTCGACCTTTAATTGTGCAATGAAAATGAAAATTATTCAAGTTCGAGGCCATATACTCTATATTTCTTCATTAGGATATTGTCCTAACAAATAATCTATAGAGTTTTTGTTTTCAAATTTATTATTTGACCCTTTCAGGAATGTGTTGATAGATCCATTTCGGGAATTTTCTAGGTTCCCATCATCAGAACACGTTTTGAAAGCGGTAACAATCCCATGCCAAACCTCAAGCATTCATATGAACTAGTTTACTCACTACATGAGAACTAATATACATATGAGTTTGAAATTAAAGATTATAACCATTGATCAAAAAATAAATTGAAAACTTGTTCGATGTGCAAGATCCACCTCTGGTGGATATTCAATACACGTTTTCTCTTTTTGTTTCTCTCTCCTTTTTTATATTTTGTTAAGTTAGTTAACAAAACAGGGAAAGTAAACTAGGCGGTACTTTGCCTTTTTTCACAAGTTTGTTATAATTTTTATTAAAAATAAAAATTATGTTTTTTCGACCTTTAATTGTGCAATGAAAATGAAAATTATTCAAGTTCGAGGCCATATACTCTATATTTCTTCATTAGGATATTGTCCTAACAAATAATCTATAGAGTTTTTGTTTTCAAATTTATTATTTGACCCTTTCAGGAATGTGTTGATAGATCCATTTCGGGAATTTTCTAGGTTCCCATCATCAGAACACGTTTTGAAAGCGGTAACAATCCCATGCCAAACCTCAAGCATTCATATGAACTAGTTTACTCACTACATGAGAACTAATATACATATGAGTTTGAAATTAAAGATTATAACCATTGATCAAAAATAAATTGAAAACTTGTTCGATGTGCAAGATCCACCTCTGGTGGATATTCAATACACGTTTTCTCTTTTTGTTTCTCTCTCCTTTTTTATATTTTGTTAAGTTAGTTAACAAAACAGGGAAAGTAAACTAGGCGGTACTTTGCCTTTTTTCACAAGTTTGTTATAATTTTTATTAAAAATAAAAATTATGTTTTTTCGACCTTTAATTGTGCAATGAAAATGAAAATTATTCAAGTTCGAGGCCATATACTCTATATTTCTTCATTAGGATATTGTCCTAACAAATAATCTATAGAGTTTTTGTTTTCAAATTTATTATTTGACCCTTTCAGGAATGTGTTGATAGATCCATTTCGGGAATTTTCTAGGTTCCCATCATCAGAACACGTTTTGAAAGCGGTAACAATCCCATGCCAAACCTCAAGCATTCATATGAACTAGTTTACTCACTACATGAGAACTAATATACATATGAGTTTGAAATTAAAGATTATAACCATTGATCAAAAAATAAATTGAAAACTTGTTCGATGTGCAAGATCCACCTCTGGTGGATATTCAATACACGTTTTCTCTTTTTGTTTCTCTCTCCTTTTTTATATTTTGTTAAGTTAGTTAACAAAACAGGGAAAGTAAACTAGGCGGTACTTTGCCTTTTTTCACAAGTTTGTTATAATTTTTATTAAAAATAAAAATTATGTTTTTTCGACCTTTAATTGTGCAATGAAAATGAAAATTATTCAAGTTCGAGGCCATATACTCTATATTTCTTCATTAGGATATTGTCCTAACAAATAATCTATAGAGTTTTTGTTTTCAAATTTATTATTTGACCCTTTCAGGAATGTGTTGATAGATCCATTTCGGGAATTTTCTAGGTTCCCATCATCAGAACACGTTTTGAAAGCGGTAACAATCCCATGCCAAACCTCAAGCATTCATATGAACTAGTTTACTCACTACATGAGAACTAATATACATATGAGTTTGAAATTAAAGATTATAACCATTGATCAAAAAATAAATTGAAAACTTGTTCGATGTGCAAGATCCACCTCTGGTGGATATTCAATACACGTTTTCTCTTTTTGTTTCTCTCTCCTTTTTTATATTTTGTTAAGTTAGTTAACAAAACAGGGAAAGTAAACTAGGCGGTACTTTGCCTTTTTTCACAAGTTTGTTATAATTTTTATTAAAAATAAAAATTATGTTTTTTCGACCTTTAATTGTGCAATGAAAATGAAAATTATTCAAGTTCGAGGCCATATACTCTATATTTCTTCATTAGGATATTGTCCTAACAAATAATCTATAGAGTTTTTGTTTTCAAATTTATTATTTGACCCTTTCAGGAATGTGTTGATAGATCCATTTCGGGAATTTTCTAGGTTCCCATCATCAGAACACGTTTTGAAAGCGGTAACAATCCCATGCCAAACCTCAAGCATTCATATGAACTAGTTTACTCACTACATGAGAACTAATATACATATGAGTTTGAAATTAAAGATTATAACCATTGATCAAAAAATAAATTGAAAACTTGTTCGATGTGCAAGATCCACCTCTGGTGGATATTCAATACACGTTTTCTCTTTTTGTTTCTCTCTCCTTTTTTATATTTTGTTAAGTTAGTTAACAAAACAGGGAAAGTAAACTAGGCGGTACTTTGCCTTTTTTCACAAGTTTGTTATAATTTTTATTAAAAATAAAAATTATGTTTTTTCGACCTTTAATTGTGCAATGAAAATGAAAATTATTCAAGTTCGAGGCCATATACTCTATATTTCTTCATTAGGATATTGTCCTAACAAATAATCTATAGAGTTTTTGTTTTCAAATTTATTATTTGACCCTTTCAGGAATGTGTTGATAGATCCATTTCGGGAATTTTCTAGGTTCCCATCATCAGAACACGTTTTGAAAGCGGTAACAATCCCATGCCAAACCTCAAGCATTCATATGAACTAGTTTACTCACTACATGAGAACTAATATACATATGAGTTTGAAATTAAAGATTATAACCATTGATCAAAAAATAAATTGAAAACTTGTTCGATGTGCAAGATCCACCTCTGGTGGATATTCAATACACGTTTTCTCTTTTTGTTTCTCTCTCCTTTTTTATATTTTGTTAAGTTAGTTAACAAAACAGGGAAAGTAAACTAGGCGGTACTTTGCCTTTTTTTCACAAGTTTGTTATAATTTTTATTAAAAATAAAAATTATGTTTTTTCGACCTTTAATTGTGCAATGAAAATGAAAATTATTCAAGTTCGAGGCCATATACTCTATATTTCTTCATTAGGATATTGTCCTAACAAATAATCTATAGAGTTTTTGTTTTCAAATTTATTATTTGACCCTTTCAGGAATGTGTTGATAGATCGATTTCGGGAATTTTCTAGTGAGTAAACTAGTTCATATGAATGCTTGAGGTTTGGCATGGGATTGTTACCGCTTTCAAAACGTGTTCTGATGATGGGAACCTAGAAAATTCCCGAAATGGATCTATCAACACATTCCTGAAAGGGTCAAATAATAAATTTGAAAACAAAAACTCTATAGATTATTTGTTAGGACAATATCCTAATGAAGAAATATAGAGTATATGGCCTCGAACTTGAATAATTTTCATTTTCATTTAGCTTAAATTTTAACGTAATTAGACAATGCATATTCAACTTAAAGGACACACCTGTTTTCAAATTTGACCTGTTTCGCAGATTTTGATAAAACAGATTAAAACGTTGTTTCGCGATATAGATATCAAAATTCCCAAAATAACGAACACAATAAGTAAAATGTTATTTAAAATATGATGTGCAGCATTATTGGTCAACTATTACAACTTTAATGTTAAAAACTGGATAAAAAATTAATTTTAAGGAAATGCACTCCCACATAAGCGGAAGGTTTTTGTTTCAAACTGACCTGAACAAAACGATTGCTATTATTAATACATTACCCAGCAAAACTTTGGTAATGGGTGCGATAGAGTAATGCATTACCTTGTAATGTGTACTCCTTACCTGTATCATTATTTTCCAACAAGAAGTAATGAGTTACCGATAATTGAACACTCATGGATTACCTTGTAATGCTACCTTATTACATTTTACATTACTTCAAAACATAAAATAATGACTTACCGATCATCAATTACATAATGCATAAATTATAAACGTAAAGTAATTATTAATATATATTTTTGAAAATCTATTTATAGACACATTACTTTGTGATTTTTTGTAAGCATAATGGTAAGGTATATATTTTTGATATCACGAACGAAAACACGAATCACAACAACTCATCTACATTTTAAGCAATAAAATATTGTATGTATCGATAGCTCAGTTGGTAGAGTTCTCGCCTAACTAATTGTTAAATACCAGAGACCCCAGGTTCGAATCCCAGCATGACCAAGTTATTTATTGAATAAAAAAAAAAGTTATTTATTTAATTAAAAAAAAAATATCTGTAAAAAAAAATTTTTCTGCATTTTTTTATTATGAAAATCTATTTATAGACACATTACTTTTTCCCACCATGTAACCATATTAGTAACCAGTTACTTTACCCCCTACAAGGTAATGAGTTACTTTGAGGCTCATCGCCTGTAAAATTCATCAGTGAAGTCACGTGTAAAGTAATGCATGAAGCCCTATGGCGATACATTACTTTACCCATGATTTGGTAATGTGTGGTTTTGCTGGGTATTGCGCATTACGTGCTAATAGACAAAAATTTAGCAAAACTAGTTTTAACCTTAGTGGGCACATATTTTTACAAGTTTCCGCGGGTTACAAAAAAAATACGTAATCAAAATAAAAAATCGAAAAAGCCACCCCCACCCCCCACCCCCACGAAATAAATTCCTAGCTACGTGCCTGATCCTTATCATTAGCACATGGTGGTGTAGTATCAACCTTGTCTTCTATTTGCAATTGTTGTGCTGGTGCTTATGGTGCAAGTCATCTTCTTTTTCTTCAATTTGAGCCACCTTTAGTTCGGCTCGGATTTCCTCAAATATCTTGATGATTTATTCAAAGTAAATTTGATCGAAATAGTCATTCGTTTCTTTACTTAGCTTTTCATTCATTTGCTTTTCGTGATTCTTTGTGAACTCGGTCTAACCCTTAGCAAGTCGTCTTTCATTTTCTGGAAGTTACTTCAGTCGAATATCTTTCCGCATTCAAACTATTTTTTCGACATTCCCTGTTTTCAATGTTTGCATCGCTTCCAACTGCTTTATTTAGTTAATTTTTTTTTTAAATAAATGTTCACTCTGTTTTGGCCGATATTTATATCTCTGTTTAGATATATATCTATCCTTTATTTTAAAACAGATTAACCAAATCATAAATTCAATAAATCACCGTAAATGTGGAGTATTTGTAAGACAATAACAACTTTATTAAAAACCCAAACCTTATATACTAAATACAAAATCTTATAATTTTATATATAGTTACTCCTAAATAATCACTACACATGAAAAAAGTTTACTCAATTTAAATCGTGGATTAATAAATTTTAATCAAACAAAGACTAATTGCATCAATTTCTATTTATATAAAAAAAAAAACAAATCTGATGCAATTTAATAATGGTTTTGGTCTTATCTGATTGGTGCTTTTAAGCATTTAAATATTAGTAAACACATTCAGATAAGATTATCCGATATGTATTGTTCTTTAAATCCTTAGGCAATATCTAACAATATATAATTCCAAATACACATAAAAAATTATCGTCAAAAATGTCAACTAAATTGTTGTTGAATTTCAAATTCGCTTTCAATTAAAATTTTTACAATATGTATTAAATATTTAGTTGAAAATGATTTCGGTGGAAACAAAATTTACAGTTTTCATAAACAAAGAAAAACATGTGCAACGATTTAAAAAAAAATCACCAGATTTAAAAAATTCTCCAAAATTTTCAAAGTCGATTAAATTAAAAAATTCTCTAAGATTAAAATTTCTCAAGAATTAAAAAACGTTAAATTAAAAAAAAAAAAAAAACTAGAATTAAAAATATACCAAACATTTAAAAAAAACTCACTAAAATTAAAAAAATAATACTAAATTGAAAAACAAAAATTAAAATAAGTTCGGTTTAAGTTTTATTTAGGTGATTTAAGGATTTTTTTTTTAATTTTGCTGATTTTTTTAATTTGGAAATGGTTTGCTAATTTTTAAAAAAAAATTATTTTCATTTTGGATTTTTTCAATTTAGGCAATTTTGAGAATTGTTTTTATATTTTGACGATTTTTTTAAAATTTACATTTTTATAATTGGTAGTTTTTTAAATATTGTTTTTTTTTTTTAATTTTTGTCTATTTTTTCCCCCAATTTATCGATATTTTTCATTTGTATCGATTACAAACGATTTTTACCATATTAATTAAAAATAGTTTTTATTAAAAATTTCTTTGATATTAAAAACAATATTCAATTTTATTTTTTGTTTATGTGATTAAAAGCTTAAATAAAACTAAAATCAATTAAAAAGTTACAAATTATTTTAATTCATACTACAATTTCTTTAACAGGACCGAATTCAATTTTTGAAACATTTTAATATTTTCATTCATTAATTATTTCGGTTTTCAATAAAACTTTGGCAAAATGTGGTTTTTTTTTGCAAATTTATCTAAATTTTTGAAACATTTTAATATTTTCATTCATTAATTATTTCGGTTTTCAATAAAACTTTGGCAAAATGTGGTTTTTTTTTGCAAATTTATCTAAATTTTTGAAACATTTTAATATTTTCATTCATTAATTATTTCGGTTTTCAATAAAACTTTGGCAAAATGTGGTTTTTTTTGCAAATTTATCTAAATTTTTGAAACATTTTAATATTTTCATTCATTAATTACTTCGGTTTTCAATAAAACTTTGGCAAAATGTGGTTTTTTTTTTGCAAATTTATCTAAATATTAAACAAAAAATTATTAAAATTAAAAATGAACGCTTTACTTTTAAATTTTAAAAAATGATAACCAAAAGTTTATTTTTATGATGCGAGCAAGATTATTCAAGTTCGAGATCATTGTTTTTGTTTAACAAAAAACCGTGCAATGTTTACTTATTAATTTATCCGCTAGTTTAAAGCACACTTTATCTACTGACAGGTCCATGGACATGTTTTTTAATTAGTAAATAAACATTGCACGGTTTCCAATCCACCCTAATACTTGCTGGTAGCATATATTAGAGCCATGCTCCTGCCTTAAAAAGCAAGATTTAATTTTTTTCTTTTAATAAAGGGACCGCCATCTAACGTTTTTTTTTCAACTAGTACTTATTTCGTGAATGGTAACACTTAGCTCATGTCTGATTTGACAGATAATTAGTTTTATCCTTACGCTTGAACAACGCTGGGAAATATTGCGACATTACTTTGAAAATCATGGCAATGTTGCAGAATGTCTGCGAAAATTCAAATCAGCCGCAGAGCTGATGTTGTTTGGCCACCTCGGAGCTGCGATTTGACACCGTTGGACTATTATTTGTGGGGTGCCGTCAAAGATAAGTGTTACGCCAACAAGCCAGAGACAATTAACGTTTTAAAGTACAATATTCGTGAAGCCATTGGTGAAATACAGCTGCACAAAATCGATAATTCGATAATGTGCTTAAAAATTGGACCGATCGTGTAGGCTACTGCATGGCCGGCCGAGGCAGCCACTTGAAAGAAATTATTTTCCATTACACAGTGCAGCATTTTTAAGGTCATCGTTTGGTTCCTCCTTCATACCCGTTTTTTTTTTTGAAGTGTATATCGAAACTAAAAAAAATCCGCAAAGGACTTGGCCAGATTACATCGAAATTTTTTGTTTTTGGACACCCTAAGTTTTTGCACCCAAACATGATTTTTTTAAAAAAGGAAAATTTTTATGGAATCCATATATCAGAAACAGTTCGGAATTTTGTTTTTATGTCTTTGGCAAAGTTGTAGATCCAAACCAAAGCAAAAAAATTCTCATATGGACCGACCCAAAAAAATTGCATCCACTGCATCAAAATTGGGAAAAAATGCTATTTTTTATGATAATATGGAAATAGCCAAACTTTAAAATCCAATTTTAAAATCCTGTTTAGGAAGATGAGGTGTTGTAAAAACCCAGTTCCACCTAAAAACCGCAACACGAAGATAAAACACACATGACAATCACACCCACTCAGAAACATTTTTTAAGAAGTTTTTAAAAAGGGTGTTGTAAAAACCCAGTTCTACCTGCAAAGTGCAACACGAAGATAAAATACACTTGACAATTACACCCATTCGGCATAAACCTATATAGTCTTTCTTTGTCGAAACGACAAACATTGGCTATGCAAAATAAGTGTGAGCAAAAAGATGTGCTTTCTAGGGTTAAGGAATATTCGTATTAAGATGACATGTACTAGAGAGTTGTTTATATTGTTGTTAGATATAATTTAGCTGAAGAAAGGTTTCTTAAATTTCCAGTATTTAAGCCATTTCAGGACAAAATCATGAAAAAATCATAAAAAAATAGCATTTTTTCCCAATTTTTTGCAATTTTGATGCAGTGGATGCAATTTTTTTGGGTCGGTCCATATGAGAACTTTTTTGCTTTGGTTTGGATCTACAACTTTGCCAAAGACATAAAAACAAAATTCCGAACGGTTTATGATATATGGATTCCATAAAAATTTTCCTTTTTTAAAAAAATCATGTTTGGGTGCAAAAACATAGGGTGTCCAAAAAAAATTTTTTCGATGTAATCTGGCCAAGTCCTTTGCGGATTTTTTTTAGTTTCGATATACACTTCAAAAAAAACCGGGTACGAAAGAGGAACCAATTTATGTGTTGCACTGTGTTATTAACCGGAAGGATTGTACTTTCAAATTAAAAAAGAAATTTGAGAAAATATTCAGTAGTTTTTTTTTATAGCATTTTCAAAAAAAAAAAAGTTATTTGGCGGACCCTTTATATGCTTAATTAGGGAAATTGAAGGAAGTTTAAAACGCCTATACGTATGCTAACATACATACTAAATAAATAAATGGTAGTGCCAATGCTTTGGCATTAGCACTTATATGGAAAAATCAATGCTTTTACCCTATGTATGCAGATTTGTCTTTATGTTTATGCTCAAAAATTTTACGACAAATAGCGAAATGGAATGACAAAATATGCAAAAATATTAAAATTTAGTAAAACCGGAGAAAAACCCGCGGATTTACTAGTTTAAGCAGTACATTAATTAAAAAAATTTGACACCCGAATATTATTGAATGTCTTGTTTGTGTTAACCATAAAAGACTAAGATAAAATCTTTTATTTTTAAAGTTGTAAGTATAAAAAAAATTCATTAAATCAGGCAACAATTTAATAAAATTGATCACAAAATCTGTATCGATAGTGAGGAACCGGAGTACGCTATTAAAATAAGATGCAACACTCTTCTTTTATTTCCCAAGTCACAGATTCTAACTTAAAACAATAGCATTCACAATTTATTTGTTCTTGGTGTGAAATTTTTCTCAATAAATCGGAAGCCAATACGCTCTCTAACATGCCACTTACTAGCAGTATATAGAAATTATTCAACATAGATATATATATATGTATATATATTTTTAAATACCATTTTTATAAATATTCGCCCAGGAAATTTATGTAACGAAAAGTTGACTTTTGAACATTTAAAAAATTAGCCATGTGACATACCATTTAATGGTAAATTTGTCATCTTTAATTTAAGACCACAGTGGTTTGCATAGCTTAAAAGTAAATTATATTTAAAAATAGAACATAAAAGCTCTTACGGGATTTAAAGTTATGAAAAAAATCTAAAAAAACTTCTGCTTTAAAAATTTGTAGTTGCTGGGGTTCTAATAAAGTTTCTTTTTTTTTTTAATGTAAATTTCAGTCATTTGTGGAACAAATTAATTTTTTTACTAACCTTGTAGTTCATTTAAAAACAAACCACATCAAATGACTGTTTTATGATTTTATATAAATTTTTTACTGGCGTTTTTTGTTAATTTTTACTACAATTGTTAGTCATTTTTTGAACATTGAAAAACAAATGACAATGTTAGTTGAATTTACTGAAATGTAAGTTGTCCTTTCTTTAAGTGAAATTTCAATTGTTTTTAACTACATTTGTAGTGGGGTTTACCTACATAGTATTCTAAGTGTACTGAATTTAATAGAAAAAAAGATTTACATAAAAAAAATTATTTTATGAAAAACATAAAAATAAAAGCTATTCAAAAGTAGCTGTACATAAAGGGTTTTTCAACAGGTACTTGACAACTTTGAATTTAATTTGTGAACGCACTATTTCACTGATCATCTAATTGTTACTTTCCTTTTTTCCAGTAAACTCAACATTTTCATCATGGTAAAGTACACAAACGAACAACGTATGCAAATTATAAAAATGTACTACCGAAATTCGGAGTCGGTGACCGCACCTTTAAGAGCGAATTTCATCGCAAAATCATCAATGAGTGAAAATCGACATGTGTCTAGTGAAAATCGACATGTGCTTGATGAATCACCACTTCATCCACAAAAAATAACTGTTTGGTGCGGTTTGCATGCCGGCGGCGTCATTGGGCCATATTTTTTCGTCGACAATAACGATCGTCACGTTGCTGGCGATCGTTATCGCGCCATGATTACCGATTATTTTTTTACCGAATTGGAAAACATGAACTTGGACGATATGAGGTTTCAACAGGACACAGCACACGTTACAATCGATTTATTGAAGAGTAAGTTTGGTGAGCGTGTTATCTCAAGAAATGGACCAGTCAATTGGCCGCCTCGTTCGTGCGATTTAACGCCTCTAGACTTTTTTCGTTGGGGCTACGTCAAATCATTTGTCTATGACAACAAGCCGACTACGTTGGAAGAACTCAGAGCCAACATTGAACGCGAAATAACGGCCGTTATGTCCGAAATGTGTGAACCAGTCAACGCAAATTGGGTCCAACGAATAGACCGCTGCCGACGTGCCCGCGGTGGCCATATGAACGAAGTCGAGTTCCATTCATAAATGTTTTGATTGTATTTCCAGCCAATAATAAAGCTTTGGAAATATCTCAAATGGTTTGCGAGAGGTTGAATTTATAAAGGGTCCGCCATCTAACGTTTTTTTTTCAACTAGTGCTTATTTCGTGAATGGTAACACTTAGCTCATGTCTGATTTGACAGATTAGTTTTATCCTTCCGCTGAACGAATATGATCCGTATGTTCGTTATCTTGTGAAAAAAGTAAAAGAAACAGGCATCCTCATCGATAAACCAAAGCGTGAAAAGCCAAAAACAGAGCGTACACCCGAAAATATTGCTGCTGTGGCAGAAAGTGTGCGTGAAACGCCATCAACATCAATTCACCGTCGTTCTCAACAATTGAACATTTCGGAGACATCATTGCGACGAATTTTGCATAAAGACCTTGGTTTGACGCCATACAAAGTCCAATTGGTTCAGGAGTTCAAAAAAAAAGTTATTTGGCGGACCCTTTATGTTTTCTGTCCAATCCTTTACATCCTTTGTTTTTCCAAGAAGTCTCGCGTTTCTTCGGTTATCTTCTTATGGACATCATTTATAGTTATATCAAATATTTTTTCAATTCAATTTCAAAGATTTCTTAGCGATTTTTATGTTCTTTTTAAAAAACTATATTTTTTATACATTCTTTCCCATTTTCTGATACTATTTCTTCTTGATTCAGTTGGAATACATGCTTGCTTACATACGTTATAGCGGCTAGCTGCTTCACTGGTACATCGAAAACTATTTTACAGTTTTTGCTTTTGGTAAACATGATAGTATTGTATCAATTTTAATGCTTCGATGCCACGAGGTTGTCTCGATGGTGGAAATTTGCTAATTCGTGTTCCAGCAAACCAATATCTTGAAGACAATCTTAACATTTTTTTTTTTTGCCATTTTAACAATTTACAACAATAAATAAACTGAAAATTTTTGTCTGATAGAATATTTTTATGAGGTTAAATAAATCAATGCTCTCTTAATTTTGTATTTTTTAAAATTTTTACATTGTAATGTAAAGTTTTTTATTTTTTGAAATTTTTTTTTTATATTATAAAACTTTTACTCCGCAGAATTTCTACTCTGCGGAAAAAAAAACGTTATCTATATAAAGTCTATTTTCTATAACGTATTTAAATTAAAAAATTGGTCTATTATATAAAAAGTAGTTCAGAAAAATGTAGAATAACTCATATTTTATGAAAAATCCCCAGGATAACGTTATCCTTCCGATGATGGATATGCCATTTATTTTTACTTTAAGCTTTCAGGAAGAGGTTTAAATTAAAATATTTAATATATCATTTCTAAGTGCACACCGGATCTTAAAATAAAAAAATTATAATCTTTTTTTTCAAATTACAAAAAACGCGAATTCCTTGCAAACCATTATAAATTATTTAATGATTTGTTCAACAATTTTAAGGATAACGAAATTTTGATTCATAATTCATTGAGAAGTCCTCACAGACGTAATTATAAATCATTATATAAGTATAACCTTTCATTTAATATAAACTTTTTTTTAAATTTTTAGGTAAATTTCCATACAAAATATTCAAAAATGTTAAAATTTTTAGGCACATTAAACCGGCATTCGATTTCTCTGAAATTTCGAAAATTTGTTAGTGTGCTCCATACACAACTATCCAAACATGAGCGTCACAAATCGGACTACGTCTAGTTTCTTCATACACAGAAAAAAAAATGCGCCAAGTACACATTTTGTTGAAAAAAAAAAATAATCAATTACTTTTTTAATTGATTCACTTAAAAAGTAATCAATATTTTTGTTTATTTAAAGTAATCAATATTATTTAAAATATTGATTACTTTTTAATTGAGTCAATTAAAAAAGTAATTGAGTCAATTAAAAAAGTAATTCATTATGTTTTTTTTTATTCAACAAAATGTTTACTTGGCGCAATTTAAGAAATATTTTTTGTGTGTACGATTTGGAGCCACCCTACTGCCATACGCCAATAAGTCGTTACTTATATGAATATATTTTTGCTTTAATTAAACACAATTTTTTCTTTTATTTGAAAAATTGAAAAGTTATTGAAAAATTTCAAAAGTATCATTTTGTTTTTGGCTTCCTCTTAAAAGGTTTCCACTTAACTTTATAAATTACATAATTATTGCATTTAGAAGAGAATAGATTATTTCCATAAATTCTTATGAAAAGTGCTTGTTCATTTTACAATATTTATTCAACTACATTAACA
Source organism: Delia radicum (assembly GCA_021234595.1). NCBI lineage: Eukaryota > Metazoa > Arthropoda > Insecta > Diptera > Anthomyiidae > Delia > Delia radicum. The sequence continues at coordinate 237,703,174 of CM037852.1, forward strand.
AAGTTTTCCAAGTTTTACAGCTCAAGTATTCTGTGACATACAAATATCTTCTTTATGATATCTTACCATGAATGGCAATCTAGGCATTTTCAACACAAACAACATAAAAATGTCAATATGTTAAATTTTTTGAAAAGTTATAGTTTATACATACATACACTAAGAGAATTATCATTCATTATATTAATGGAACAATTTCATAGAATTCTATTCGTAGATTCAATGAAAAATTTCGATTTTTTTGGGGATAGCATCAAGTTTTTCCAAAGGTGAAGTGAAATCAATTTCAATGTAGTTAATGTTTTCATTTTCAATGTAGGCTGGTTTAGGACGGTCTATAGATACTGTATCTTCCTTGTTATTGAATAAAATTTTAAAGAATTTATCTTTTCGATCGATTACTTTGAAAAGTCCATTATATTTATATGATAATGGAGAATAAGTTGCATTATTTCTTAACCAAACATAATTAGATGTTAGTAAATCCTTATTTACGAAGGGTTTTTGAAGGCTATGACTAGAAGATTGTTGAGGTTGATAACTGCGAACAATTTCTTTTAAACATTGCTAAAAACTCTTTACTATCTTGTGTTGTAGGCGTTAATTGGTAAAATTCACCAGGAAGATGTAATGATTCACCATATAGCATTTCTGCTGCTGAGGCCTGTATATCTTCTTTGTATGAAGATCGAATACCAAGTAAAACTGATGACAAGGCTTTTGTCCATTGAATATTGTTTTGACAAGCAATGGCGGCTTTTAGAGTACGATGTAGACGTTCAATCATTCCATTGGCTTGAGGGTGGAATGATGTTGTATGTTGACATTTTGCTCCAATAAATGTATAAAAATCGTGAAATAGTTTTGATGTGAATTGTCGACCTCGATCGCAAATAATCTTGTTGGGACATCCATATCTTGAGACCCAACAATCGTAAAAAGCTCTACATATCGATTCTGAAGTAGTATCTTGTATAGGATAAGCTTCAGGCCATTTTGAAAAGCGGTCAATCACGTCGGGGTCACCAATTTATGGATCACGACACAATGCCAAATTAACTGGACACAGAATCAAATTATATTTTTTATAAAATTTATTAAAAAAATATTATAACAAAAATTACAAGTATGATTAAATTGAAAAAAATATTTTTTTGAATAAAACATAAAAATTAAAAATTTTGACAAATTTAAATTTGAAACAAAAATACACGTTAATTTATTTTTAAAAATTTTAATTAAACAAGTGTAATTAAACAACATTCAAAGAATTTTATTAATATTAAAAAATTTTTCCTAATTTTTCGATTTCTTCGAAAATTCGTAAATTTAATGAAAATTATTTTTTTTTATTTATTTATTAACTTTCTTATTTTTATTAATTTTCATACATTTTAAACTTAAGTTGTAAGATTTAATTCTCAAGTGTTCAAAATATTTTATAAAGTACTTTATTATTTAAATGTAGGCCTTTTAATTAATTGTATAAAAATCATATCGCACACCTAGTACAAAAGTGACTCAACTCAAAATTTTTCATTTTTCAGAAATCGAAAAAAAAACATTTTCAACTTTATACCAATTGAAGCATACTCTCATATTTTTTTAATAGATAAACAAGTATGTATATTGTGCATAGTTTAAGCATATAAAACAGAAAAATTCCCAACTACGTGAATAGCCAAACTACCGTATGTACAAAAAATACATCATAGTTGCGCCAACTCACAAGATGTAGGAAATAGTGGAAATTAGATTACATATGATTTTCTAACAATTGTGAATTGTTGTGGTGTTTGTCTTAGCTATCTTCTGCAATTATAATTAAATGTAAAATCGACCCCGTGTAATTGAAACTGGTTTTAAGCCACAGCAAAAATCGACCTGTTTTAGATCAATTGGTTAGAGCCTCTTTCTAAAGTGTAGTGCGAAGTGCATGTGGCAAAGAAAGCAGGTTCAAGCCACGGTCAGGATTGCATTTAATAAATAAACATTTCATATAGATGCAATCAAACAATAAAAACCATAACAAATAATTACAGTATTGTCAAAAAGGATTACTGATGAAGGTTGTGTTACCAGAAACTGCGCAGTCTAATTCAATAAAAAATTTACAACGTAGTTATGATTTTTAGAAAAGTATGCTTAATCTTCTCTACCACGCCTATCTCAAACAATTGAAAAATATGTGCATATTAATTATAGTATTAATTGCACACTGTCTAAGAAGACTATGAATAAAATTCAAAAATCCCCAATAAAATTAAAATTTTGAGTTGAGTCACTTTTGAACTGGGTGTGCGATATGGAGCAGTTAATTTGCTTAGCTCCATTGCATTTTTTACGACACTCATACAGAGTTTTATTAATTTAAAGAATTTCTTAATATTCAAAAATGTTAGGACAATTTTTCATAAAATCTATAAACGCATCATTGTCGGAATGATACATTAGATTTATGAAAATTTTAATTATTTCTACAAACATGTCATAAACATTGACTTTAATGAAACGAGTTCCAGTAACAGTTTTCATTAAAGCTATAAAGAAATTCATTACTGAAGTGAATATAATTCTCTCAGTGTAGAACTACTACTATTTTGTTTACTAACAATGATTAATTAGAAATTTCAGAACAAATAAGCAAAGCTAATAAACTTTAATTTAATTTCCCATGTAGTTTGAGATTCATATAATTAATATGTAGCCACACATTTCCACACAAATCTTTCAATGTATTTACGCATTTTGAAAATAGCACCAAAATGAATGTGTTCGTCGAAAAGTTGTAAAATGCACTTGCAATCATTAAAGGCTTCTAATATAAAATACTTAAAAAAACCAAACTCTTTTATTGGCAATGACTTATGAGGAATCAGTTTTGGAATTAAAGACATCAACGAAAACCAAAGTGACACGCCTTCAAATATTTTTTTTTTCATCCTGTGTTTTTCCACCATGACACCGACGACATTTTTATCGAAGTCGTGATCTTTCTCAGTAATCTCCAATGAGATTAAATAAGCATGTGTCTGTGCGACCATTTGCCATCACTGATTTCAGTGCATTTCCAATCTCCCAACGGTATTATTTTTTAATTGATCCGTTACACACTCAGGCAAAAAAGTTAGTGAAAAATCTGTAAAATGTTTTCAATTCCACTTTACTATTTTTGTACTAATTTTAAGTAAAATATATATTTTTATAGATTACTCGTTGGTAAACACCACTACAAATATAGTTAAAAACAAATGAAATTTTACTTAAAGAAAGTACAACTTACATTTTAGTAAATTCAACTAACATTGTCAGTAGGTTTTTACTGTTCAAAAAATGAACCAAAATTGTAGTAAAAAATAAACAAACATTTATTTTTTTTATTTTTTTAAATAAAAAAAACTATGTATAAAATTAACGTAAAATCAAAATACAGTAATTTGATATGGTTTGTTTTTTAAATGAACTAAAAATAAACATTACACTATTACAACTCAAACAACTAGAAATATTTACAGCAGAAGTTTCCTGAGTATAGTAACAATTTTTGATATTCTCTTTTTGATTTTAGCAAAACGGGTTTAAATTTCACTAACATTTAGTAGCGGCTACTAATTTGTCCTACTAATTTCATTGTATATTTCAGCAGACATGTATTGCTAAATTTAGCAAAAAATACCGCAAGGCTTAAAATAGTAAAATTTGCCTTTATAACAGAAAAAATTGCCGTAGCCATTACGGCCTTTTTTTTTCTTACTTAACGAAGTCAGTAGTTTAGACGTAATTCATTTGTTTGTGCTAGATTAAAATTTTTTCCCACTGTGCGGTTTTGTAATGCACTCAGCTAGACTTACAACCTACACTAGGCCATTTGATGAGTAATTTTTCTGTGTAGCAAAGTGTTATTATTATATTAGAGATAAAGACTATCGTGAAAAATTCAAAATAGCTTTGGAAGAAAATGTATGGTCGCCAAGTGTTAATATAAAAAAAATATTTTTACCAAAACTTACTATTGCCAAATCCACTTAATATATCCAAATCCACTTACATAAATGAAAGAAATTTCAGAGTTAAACATGAAGAAGAGTTCTCTAATATAATGAAAATACCTACTTGTATAATCCACGTATGCGTATTGGGCCCCATACTGTATATTTTACACACTAGAGATCTACCAACTATATCTGAAACAAAAACCGCCACCTTCGCTGATGACACAGCTGTTCTTGTAAGTGCTTCAAATGTAGATGAAGTCACAAGAAATCTACCAAATGTAACGGATTCAATCATATTTTGGACAAAAAAATGGGGAATTCTTTTGAATGAGGCTAAATCAACACACATTAACTTTACATATAAATCAACAAATCCGCTTCCATTTTTATATGAATAATAACATTGTTCCATATACAAATATCTAAAATCCTAAATGGATATATTGAATCCAGCTTTGGCGATGTACAAATAAGTCTAACATAAAACTAATTCAAAATTTTCAGAACAAAGTGCTGCGATGTATCAAAAACTATCCGTATTACGTGAGAAATGATGGTTATCACAGAGACTTTAAATTTTCCAACTGGAACTGAAGAACCAGATTGCAACACCACTGTAACGAAGAAATACAACTAATAATGCAAAACCCATTATCGAACAGAAGATAACGAAGAACACTGCCAACAGATCTATGATTAATGAACCAATAGGAATGACAATTGGGTTATATCTTACCCAATATGATTTAAATTAATATGAATTATAAGTTACTAGATAAGCAGTTAGCTTAGTTGTAATAAATAAAGAACCACACTAAGGACATTATGTAGGTAAGACCGACAGCAAATGTAGTCAAAAACAAATGAAATTTCACTTGAAGAAAGGTCGACTAGAATCTCCTTTAATTCAACTAACATTTGTCATTTGTTTTTACTGTTAAAAAAATTACTAACAATTGTAGAAAATAAAAATGTAAATAAAAATGTTAGTAAAAAATAGACAAACATATATTTTTTTAAATAACAAAAAATTACTGATAAAAATTATTATAAAATCATAAAACAGTCATTTGAGGTTTTTTGTTCTGTTAAACGAACTACAAGGTTAGTAAAAAATTAAATTTGTTCTACAAATTACTGACATTTACATTAAAAATGAAGAAATTGTATTAGAATCCAAAAAACTACAATTTGTTAAAGCAGACGTTCCCTGAGTGTATGATAAAAAAATAATATGTGATGAAAATCGTTGGTAAGTAAAGGGTTTTCCAATAGGTACTTGACAACTTTGAATTTAATTTGTGAACGCACTATTTCAGTGATCATCTAAATGTTACTTTCCTTTTTTCAGTAAACTCATCATTTTCATCATGGTAAAGTACACGACCGAACAACGTATGCAAATTATAAAATTGTACTACCGAATTTCGGAGTCGGTGATCGCAACTGTAAGAGCAAATTTAATCGCAAAACCATATTCAGTTACGAAGCTTATTTTTGGCTCAATGGGTTCGTCAATAAGCTAAATATGCGTTATTGGTTTGGTAAAAATGTGACCGAGTCATCGAAAATTGGGTCCACCGAATCGACCGCTGCCGACGTGCCCGCGGTGGCCATATGAACAAAGTCGAGTTCCATTCATAAATGTTTTGATTGTCTTTCAAGTCGATAATAAAGTTTTGGAAATGTCTGAAATGGTTTGCGTTTTATTTATAAAAAAAGTTGTCAAGTCCTTATTGAAAAACCCGTTGTATTACAAATCTATAAGAAGTTGGAGTTTACAGGTGATAAGAAAAATACCAAAAAGCTCCACTTTTATACAATCTTTGAAAAACGTGAATAATTTTTAATTCACGAATTTTGTTTTAGATTTCAATTTGGATACTCCTTTTTCAGCGAATGTTTTCCCCTAGTCTAGGGACTCCATTTTGCAATGGTTTGGATCTAAAAGTTAAAAACTATGAACAAATAAAAAAAAATAAATGGAAAAACTCTTTTAAGTTTGAAGCCTTTTTTTTAATTTTTCGATTTTAAATGATTATCAGTTCTTTTAATTTCAACGTGAAACTGCATACCATAGCTTTTAATTATAGTCAACCCAACCCTGTCCATCGTTCGTCTTAATTCATAAACCCTTGAGATATAAGGGAGATCTAAAGTTAGTTTCAACATGTGTCGAAAACTTTTGAAGTGTATCATATACTTTTATATATTAAAAATATCAAATTTTATATGCACGCTATTGTAGGTTCTTTTCGATTTACACGATTTTTTCACGAACATATTTATCGTGTAAATCCAGGGTTTGGTGTATTAATAAAATCTTCCCAATATACAAAGTAAAACCATATAATATAAAATCCCACAATCGTAATGAATAAATTTTCAAACTTTTGAATAAAACCTAAACATACATTTTAACTTATTCAGAAAATGAAATAATTTTTATCAATAAAACAAACAATTATAGAAATCACTGACAAGTGAAAATGTGGGTGGTAAATGTTATATTTTTAAATTTTTTATTAATGTGGCTTCTATTGACGAACAGTTGTTAACTAACTACACAGAGAGAATTAATTGGACGAGTTTCAATGAAATTTTTCACTAAACTATTAAAGGTTTCTTCAGAATGTGAATGAAAAATTTCCTAAACTTTATGAAAAAGCTTCTGAGTTTTAATGAAACTATTTTTAATGAAACTTTATCATTAGTCGTATGAAATTTTTAATAAATAATATGAAATTTTTTATAAAATTTAATGAAAAACTGCATTAATTTAATGAAAAGTTTCAATGGACGAGTGTCAGTGACAATTCATAATTCTAATGCAAAAACTCATTGATAACATGCAGATAATTCTCTCAGTATTGTTATTTCACCTTAATAAATTACACAATAAAACACTCAAAAATAACTCTTCCTTGCCACACATCATTTTCGCATAATCTTGGTACGCTTATCACAAAAATTACAACATTTTTAAAATCGTACGGTTAGTTGTCGAGATAATTCCATTTTCATTGTTAATGCCGCGAAATTCAATCTAAAGTGTTAAATAGTTTTATGGTTTTGTAATCTACGAAAGAGAAGCATTCGTTTGAGCATAATAATATCTTTTAATGATCAAGGATTCTTTCAGGATACAGTAAGTAACTTGAAAATACTTATATTTTAGCTTATTACCTCTAGTTTTTGCAGCAGCAAATACATTAAGGTTTTTTGATATAGCAAGCAAACGAGATGCTTCAACAAACAAAATTTTTTGAAATATCTAATCGAAGTTTTAAAAATGATATAATGAACAGAAATTTAAATAAAAATTTTTGGAAGTGTCAAATTTTTGCATTGTTGAACAAAAGTAGTGAAAATATCAATATTTGATTCAAAATTTAATCATTTAATTTGCTGACTAGAGCCAAATGTTAATGCTTATTTTTATAACCTCCATCACATTGTGCAGGCACCTACACTCAAAAAAAGTCAGTAAATTTTTAATGAGGAGGGTGCTTGCAAAAAAAAAATTGCTAATGTCAGCTAAAAATTAGTAAATTCATCAAAAGTGTTGCTAACATGTAGTTGATTAAAAAAATCCTTGCTAAAAATTAATACAATTTTTGCTGAATATTAGTAGGCTGAAAAAAGTCAAAATATTTGTAGAAAAATTATACTTTAACAATTTGCTGAAAATCATAAAAAAAAAGTTTGTGATTCTTAAAAAAAAAAAATTGAAAATACATTAAAAAAATATAAAAATGTCCATACATTGATGACATGAATTAATTTAATATCTGAAAAAAATATAGAAATAATTATATACAACATAAATAAAAATGCATAAATTTCTACTACTTACATTCATGGTTAACTAAATGATGACAATTTGGACTGAAGCTAAAGACCATAGAAAATTCTAGAAACAAATAAATTATAAAAATGCATACACATAAACAACAGTTTTTGTTTGAAAATAGAGAAAGGAAATATAAAAAATTAGCTAAGATGTGTGACCTTCTCTTTCGTTTTAGTACCGTAAGCTATATATGTGTGCAATTTTCACACATTCCACAAATTACCACTATACAAATTTAATTTACAAATACACATTTTATTTTTATTAAAATTAAATATTTTATTTTGTTTTTAATATAATATAATTAATAATTCATTTCTTTGACAAGCCGGAATCAAAAAAAAAAAAATTGAGTTTTTTAGTTCAACAATTTATATGAATGAATAGACATTGTTGGAGTCCTTTTGCATGGAAATCGTATATAAAAATCTTCCATGGTTGATTTTTGTATACGGCTTACAAGAGTTGTACTTTTTGTTATCAATTTCCTCGTCTTTACTACATCTTCTGCGTATATCTTTCAATATGGTTGTTATTCACACTATTAATGTGCTTGTGTGCACAATTTTTTTAGTAAAATAAATTAGTAAAATGTTAGTAAAATATCAGTAAAATATTAGTTCAAATCTGTTAAGTGCTGAATAAGTAAAATGGTCCCAAAATGAAAGAAATCGATTTTTCATTTTAAAGGAAAAAGTGTATTATTAATAAAAATTCCCAAAATTCGAAAATTTGGAAAAAAATTATTCAGATAAAGAATTCTGACTTCATCGTATATGATTAACCCACTTTAGCCAGGAATCCAATGATAAAAATACAGATATATCTTTTTCTAAATTTAGTATTAAAGATTTTTTAAAATGCCTAATTGACAGATGTCGATTGCTTTTTTGATAATATAATTGTTGATATTAAACAAAAACTAACACTATATGGATTATGTTACATAGAATAATTATTTCTATCAATTTAAACTTTTTTTTCATCACTCTAAAAGCTTTACAATCTTGCAGTCAGAACTAAAATTAAGTTGAATGCGTATTTTTTGTCCCCAGGCCACTAAAGGTTAAATATTTTTTTTAAATAACAAACATCGCAATTTCATTAGAATTATTCTGTTAAACATATTATGTGAGGTTTAGGTATTTATTATCGCTATTAAATTATGGACTTTAATACGAAAATGGAAGTTAGAATTTTGGTAGAAAATGGAAAATTCGCTTATGGTAATCAAACATAAATATTATCTTTTCTAACATTTTTACCATCAAAAGTGTCGAAAATTCCCCTCAAAATGTGTAATAAAAAAATTTCAATACATGAAATTTTGTGTCACAAAAATCCGTAAAAGACTCTTGAAATGTTAGAGAAATGTTTCGGTGGGAAAAACCTCATAATCGGAAAAATAAAATGAATTCCAAAAAATTTAACAAAAAAGATTTTAATTCTGCAATTAAGTTGCAATTATAAAGACCGTAAAACACAAAATTATAAAATATTGGACAAGTAAACAAAGTCAAAAAAATATAAAAATCTTAATTAAAATTTACAAAATTATAAAAAAAAATTAAAAACGACAATATCTTCTTCTCTGATGATGACCATTTGAGTTTGGTCAGAAAAAATACTCAACTCTAAATGTTTCTGCTACACTAATAGAAATTAGTAAACATTTTTGCTATAACTACAAAAAAGGGTAGCATAGGTGATCATCGGTTTAACAATAGTATTGCACGACCAGTAGACCATTTGTGGCCTTAGGCCACAAATGGTCTACTGCCGAAAAGCCTCTGGCAGGCATAATATGCCCTGGTGGCCTTCTTGGAGACGTGGTCAAGATGTTCGTTCCAGGTAAAGGAGCTATCAAGAGTCACTCCAAGATACTTAACACTACTAGAGAAGCCAACCGTCACACCCTCAACGCCCGGCATAGACAGGTTAAGTTTTCTCCTTCTCGTGAATGGTACCAGGATTATCTTCGACGGATTGACAGACAACCCCTTTTCCCGGCACCACGAAAGAGTGAAGTTCAGAGCCTGTTGCATACGCTCGGAGATGGTCCTGTCATCCATATCCATAGGTCCTCAAACCCAAGTCGTTCAGACCCTCGAGTAATTCATCAATGACCAGTGTCCATAGTAATGGCGACAAAACGCCACCCTGAGGACACCCTCTGGTCGCAATCACGGTCCTACACGTAGTCCCTATTCCGAACGTGAGCATATCCAATGTCCAACTAATTATGATTGGAGGAATGCTCTTCCTAGCCATGGATACCCTAATCGCATCGTAGGACGTGTTGTCAAAAGCGCCCTGTATATCAATAAATGCACAAAGGGAAATGCTCTTTGCCTCCAGTGGCCGTTCTATTGTCGTGACAACATGATGGATAGCAGTTTCGGTAGACTTACCCCGTTGATACGCGAACTGTAGCTCATGTATCGGCTTTCGTCTGAGGTAAGTGTCCCTAATATACTGATCCAAGACTTTCTCCATTGTCTTGAGGAGAAACGAGCTCAGGCTAATTGGTCTGAAGGACTTAGGTAGCTGCTCAGACTTTTTCCCCGCCTTCGGTATAAAGACCACTCTAACCTCTCTCCAGGGTGTCTATTAAAAATAGATTAATTTTAAATACTATATGAAAAATCAAAAAAATGTTGCATCATTTTCTAGATGCAAAAAGTTTTGTTCTCGCATAAAAAGTGTGTAGTCTTGTTTCTATTTTAACTTGACTTAAGTTGATTTTTTAGCCGTCAATTAAAAATTTTTTTAGACTTTGAGAACTGTCATTTCACTTTTGACTACTTGATGGAAAGCCAAATTTGGATACAGCAAAAAAAAAAAAAATTCTCGGTACACATTTCTAATTCTCGGTACACATTTCAAAAAAATGTCTGGTCCCCAAAATAAAATCCTGGCTACGGCCCTGCTTTTAATTAATTAATGAATTTTCTTGCTTTTAAGCAACTTTAATTTATTTATTTATTTATTTATTTACTTAATGTCTATAGAACATAGTTCCTTACAGACTAAGAATATCTTAATTTTAATTAAATTAATTTAAAAAAATTAAATAATTATTTAATTATTAAAATAACTACTATAATTTTACAGAATTAAATAGCAAAAAAATTTTAAAATTGGATTTTGATGTATTAAATTCTACAATTTGATTTACATTTAATAAATTGAATTCTCTAATTGTCCTAATTAGAGGACTATTCAAGATATAATTAGAACGATGACAAATTTCAAAAAACAAATCATTGTGACGAAGATGTCTACTGGGTACATTGAACGAAATTTTCTCCAAGAGACTGGAGCAATCAATACTACCATTTATTAAATCAAATAAGAATAGCATTGATTGAATCCTACGCCGAGTTTCTAACGTTTCTAAACCAAGATGCATGCAACGGACTTCATATGTAGGAACTGGATAAACAAAATTCAAATGCGGTAATGCAAATTTAATAAATTTTTTCTGTATTTTTTCAATACGTTTAATATGAATATCTGCATGAGGGCTCCAAATTATTGCACCATATTCTAATTTAGACCTGACATAAGAAGTATACAACAATTTCAATGTATAGGGATCTGAAAAATCATTACAATTTCTTCTAATAAAAGCAAAAGTAGAGTAAACTTTGGGAATCATTTTTTCCATATGCTGCAAAAATGTCATCTTACAATCAAATACTATTCCTAAGTCTTCAACTTCATTAACAGATTTAACTAAATTAGCACCAATTCTATAAGAAGTTTGTATAGGATTACGGATTCTTGCATATGACATATGAAAACACTTGTTCATATTAAAATTCAATTTATTATGAAAACACCATATATTTAGATTATCAAGATCAATTTGTAAATTTAATGCATCATTCAAACTACCAACTCTTGAAAACACTTTCATATCATCAGCATAGAGTAGAAACTGAGAATATTTAAAACATGTAAATACATCATTTATGAAGATATTGAACAATAAAGGGCCCAATACACTCCCTTGTGGCACACCAGAAGTTTGAATATAAGGTGACGATTCATAGTCATCTATCTTCACAACACATTCCCGATTATGTAAATAGGAAGAAAACCAACTATAAAAAGCCGAATGAATGCCCAAGCTTGACAACTTTTCTAATAAAATCTTATGTGACAATTTATCAAAAGCTTTTGATAAATCCATATAAATTGCATCAACTTGTGAAGAAACTTCAAACTGCGACATACAATAATCAGTAAACACCATTAGATTCGAAATTGTGGATCTTCCACTACGAAATCCATGCTGTTGTGGAATTATAAGAGATTTAGTTGCAAAATATAATCTATTATATATCACATGTTCAAAAAGTTTTGAAACTATTGTTAACTTAGAGATTGACCTGTAATTAGTCACATCCTTCTTACGGCCAGATTTAAATATTGGAGAAATTATAGTATATTTCCAACGATCAATAAAAATACCTTCCATTAAAGGTTTATTAAAAATATTCATTAACGGATATGAAATTGAAAAGCAGCATTTCTTTAACAAGAAAGCACACAAACCATCAGCATCAGAACAGTATGAATCCTTTACATCTAAAATAGCCTGTAAAACCTCATCTTTAGATACTGAAACAATTCCCAAATTAATATCAGAAAAAGGGTACAAATTCCTAAATAAAGTTGCATCAAATATTAAATTATCATTATCAGCGGCAAAATTTGACCTGAAATAATTCGCAAAAAAATTTACAATATCATCAGATTTATCAGTTTTAAGATTCCCATAAACCATTGAAGATGGAATGCCAGTATTCTGTTTCTTAGACCGAATAAATGTCCAAAATGATTTAGGATTAGACTTAATGTCATTTTCAACTTTAAGCAAATATTGCTTATACAAAAATTTATTAAGAAAATTAAATTCTTTTTGACGTTGAAGATACTGTTGTTTTACCTCAGTACAGCCAGTTAAATTATAGCGCTTATGAAGTTTATTTCTTTGATTTTTTAAATTTCTTAAACCCTTAGTGTACCAGGGATGTGTTAAAGAATTTTCCCTCTTAAGAGGAATATTTTGAAAACAAATACTCAAAAAGATATCCAAAAACAAATCATATGATACATCCGTGCAGTTACCATTCAAAATATTGTCCCAATTGACATTACTTAAAACAGAATTTAATGCATCAAAATCACAAAACTTAAAATTAAATTGTTTAGCAGACGTTGAATTTTTACTACGTAAGTAATTATAACACTCTAATTCAATAACTAAAGCAGTATGATGTATTGTTTTTGAAGAAAATGGTTGTAAACACTCATAGATATAGTATTTTGCATCAGAATTGACGAATACCAGATCCAATATATTATTTAGATTATTACAAATATTATTGATCTGAATAAGATCCAATTCAAAACATGAGTCAATGACGTTGATTTCAAAATCCTTATTAACATTAGTTGGTAAAAAAGTACCATTAAAATTAGACCAGACAATATCAGTTAAATTGAAGTCGCCAAGTACAACAAATCGAGTATTTTCAACCACATTCTCATTAAGATATAAAATATTATTTACATGTGCAGCATACAATTCAGATGATTTTATTGGCGGAACATATGATGCACAGATATACAGCAAACCATTTACAGAAGGTATAACAACAAAAAGCTGATCAAGTTCTTCATCTACCGCCACTTTCGAACAAACATATGATTTTAGCTCCTTTTTTACTGCTATCTAAACACCGCCTCCTTTTTTTAACCCAGTTTTCTCAAAACTTCTATCCTTTCGATACACACTGTACATTTTTAAATCAAAATATTCAGAATCGAAGAAGTCCTTATTTAGCCAAGACTCAATAATAACAAAGGCATCATAATCATATTGAGATGAAAAATCAAATAAACATTTACTTTTAGAACGCATACCAGAGACATTTTGAAAATATATTTTTAAATTAGAGTTATCATTTAAAATATATTTGTCTATCTTCTTCCCAGATCCAATGGCTTTTTTGGGAAAAAAACAAAAGGTCGAACTCGAATACTTGTAGGCCAAAGGGAGGCTTTCATTAACTCATCATAGAACCTCTCAGTAACTCCTACTTTAAAATTAACATGTGTAAGCAAGTTAATATCAGCATCTTTTTTAATGAGCCTCGTACATACCAAATGTTGTTTATCAACATTTGCATGCTTATTAACAAAATTAATAATTTGATCAGCAGTAACACTTGGTTTGAAACCCGCAATATGAACGAACTTCTTCTTTAAGTTTTAAAATTTATTTGTGTTGTTTGTTGTCGTGTGTATTTTCTGCAGAAGTTTTGTATAACTAACATACAATTTTTTTTATATATCATCCATTCCATGATAAATCGGCCAAAATCTGACCGTGGATCATTTAAATTCCTTTATGTTTTGTACCCGTAAGCTCGAGCATGTTTTAGCTGTTTTTCAGTTTTTAAAAAATACAAAACATTTTAAAAGTAGTAAAGTTTGACAAATCATCTTTCCTAAAGTAGATGGAAATTTTCAAAGACTAAAAACAGCCTCAATTACCTATTTTACGATTTGTAATTAAAAAACAACCATTTTTTCGAAAATGCATTCATAATGCGAATGCAATTTATGAATTTATGAATTTTGTACTCCCACCGCCTTTCAATTTTTGGAACGTTGGAATAAATAACAACTTTGACTTTTTTGGGATCTGAATGCTAACTTGTTTTAATATTTTTTCAAAAAATAGCTTTTTCAATATAAAAATAAATGTTTTTGTTTTTTTTTTTATAATTAACAAAAAGGTACTATCTTCTAAAGTATATTGACTATTTCCATAATTTAAAAATCATTTGAAAACTGCAGTTGTCTAGTTACGAGTTGCTGTTAAAAAAATCACGTGTTTTTTTCTAAAATGTATTCTGAATGCAAATACGAGTTTTTAATGAACCTTGCATTTAAAATGCATTTTTCAAAAAGAAATCTTCCTTTTGTAATTTAAGTCGTAAAGCAGACAACTCTAGCTTTCAGACGCTTTTTAAACTGTTAAGATATTCAATATACTTCAGAAGATAATGCTATTTAGTGCTGTTAATACAACTAAAAATTATTTAGAAAATCTTTAAAATTCAAAAAAAAAAAATCTTTTTATATAGAAAAATGTTGCATTTAAAATGAATTTTTAAAAATCACTAAAAATAGTTAGCTTTCTGGTCCCAGAAAAGTTATTTGTTATTATTTATAAAAAAAAAATTATAAATTTTTTAAAAATAATAACGTTTTAAAAATCTAAGGGGGCAATTAAGTGAAGAATACAATCAAAAATTGCATTTGCATTATGAATGCATTTTCGCATAACAGTGGTAGTTTTCTAATTACAAATCGTAAAGTAGACAATTTCAACTTTCATATGGTTTTTATATCTTTTAAATAGTCTATCTACTTTGGGAAATATGGCTCTTCAAATTTCAAAACTTTTAGCATATTTTCCATTTCTGAAAAACTATAAAATGCTGTAAACGGTACTGAGTATTAGACAATCTAGAGTATACGTATGCTAACTTTTTACAAAATCAAATTGCTGGAGGCCAAAAGAATTACGGTTTTCGAACCTTTTTCTCATGGAATGGACGATATACTACAATATATGCATTAAAAAACCTTTAAAAACTGTTTATCTTAAAACCAGTTGGCGTATAAAATTTAACAGATGTTGAGTACATTGGTTCTTCTTTCGTTTTTATGTTATTTGTCTTAATGTCAAAGTTTTATTATTAAACTGTGTTAAATATTTGATCTTAATGACTTTATAAACGTATTACAGCAAAAATATTATAAATGGTGCATACTGGGAAAATTTATCCAAAATGTGTTACACAAATTTTCCATAATGACAATTATAGTCAATATGCCATTAGATTATATACGCAATACTAATAAAAAAAGTCACTAAAGGTTGTTAGTGTATTTAATTTAGCCTGTAATCAGTAAATGGCATCATTTCATAGTTTGAAAATGTTTTTTAGGGTCATTAACTTTTCTCAAGATTAACTTTTTCTCTTACTTAACCATGGATAACTAAACAGTGGTAAATATTTATCCCAAGGAAACTTAACCATAATAACTTATCAACTTCCCTAGGTAGTTAACCTTAGTATGAAGTATCAAAATAAAAAACAAAAGGATAAAAAAAAATAATACGTTTGCGACGTTTCTCAGAACAATAACAGTTCAACTCAAGAAACGATGGCAATAAACGACATAAACTTTCATGTTAGAAAGTGTTTACAAACCGTCAGATAATGACAATCGTAATTAATTTTTATATTAATTACTGTAGATTATTACTTTAGTTAGTCTCTTTACAGGAAGAAGAAGAAGAAAACATTTTTATTGAAAATTTTTACGGACACAAGGGATACACCAGACTGCCGCAGTTTCGTCCCCTCCTGGGACTCGTCAGTGGTTAATTTATGTGTCAATTGAACAAAGTATTTTATATTGTTAATTTGCTCTATATGAAAAACTTTTTTTTTTTTTTTGGTGTCGTACTGTGATTTGAACTCACTGCCTTAGCCACGGTCGACACAGCGATGACTGTGGCTAAAGTGGAGTTTGGTCACACTACGTACACACAAGTATTGTTTCGATCAGAAGAGATAGAATTAACTAATACCAATGCACAATTCATTTCTCAATTAGAATGCTTTTTCTTCTTAATCCTATCTCTTTTTCACAAGTAATTATCACGTTTTATGATGCGCTTTATTCACATACAATAGTTGGATACCAAGTGTAGGTTAGAGATTGAGTCGCCGTTAAGCAAGTTTCTTCAAATTTCATGTTAGAAAGTGTTTTGCAACCGTCAGATAATGAAAATCGTAATTAATTTTTATATTAATTACTATAGATTATTACTTTAGTTAGTCTCTTTACAGGAAGAAGAAAACTTTCATTATCCGAATTTTATTTATTAATTACATTTCAAGGCCTTAAAACAACAATGACAAATTGATATTGATATTTTAATTGTAATTAAAAAGTAAAATATTAACAAATTTTAAAATATATAACAATGCCGAACAAAATGTTCTTATTCTCTTTTGTATATTTTCGTATATTTCCGAACAAAATGTTCTTATTCTCTTTTGTATATTTTCGTACCGTACACATTATTGCACTGAAAGTTGTCAAAAAAACAGGGATAGCAGGCAATGTCGCTTAAATACCGTTATAGATTCAAAACCCTTTCATCTGATTAGCATTATCTATAAAAAACCGTTATTAAATACTTTAAATATCGTTATCCGTAAAATACCGTTACCGATATAACAGAAATACCTATATCCTTAAAATACCGTTACCGAAATAACTAAAATAGTTTAAAAAATATCAATACCTTTATTATTTTTATGAATTTAAGTCGAAATCAGAAAAAATCGCCATATATAAAGGGAGTTTTTGATACAGGTATATAACTTTAAGTTGGCAACACTTTTTTAACTGGCGACCATTTTGTCAGCTATCAAGTGCTTTACGTTTAGTTTGGTTTGACATTTCAATATGAATAGACTGACGCCTGAACAACGCTTCCAAATTGTGCAAATTTATTTTGAAAATCATGGTTCTGTTGGAAAGAGGTATCGCGCACTAATTTTGCGAATTTTGTTTAGCGCTGAAGCTCACTTTTGGTTAAACGGATACGTCAATAAACAAAACTGCCGTATTTGGAGTGAAACTAATCCTCAAGTGTATATTGAAACACCGTTACATCCAGAAAAACTGATTGTTTGGTATGCTTTATGAGCTGGTGGAATAATGGTCCGTACTACTTTAAAAACGACGCTGGTCAGAACGTTTCAGCCAATAGTGACCGTTATATAGCCATGCTTACTGACCTCTTCGTTCATCAATTGAACAACCATGATGTGCAGGAGCTGTGGTTTCAACAAGACGGCGCATCATGTCACACAGCTCGTGCCACAATTGATTTATTGAAGGAAACGTTTGGTAAACGCATATTTTCACGTTTCGGACCCTTCAATTGGCCTCCAATATTGTGCGATTTAACGCCGCTGGACTCTTTTCTGTGGGGATATGTGAAGTCGCTGTACTACACCCATAAGTCCGAAACGATTGATCACTTGGAGGACAACATTCGCCGCGTTATTGCCAATATACGGCCACAAATGTTGGAAAAAGTCATCGGAAATTGGACCTCCAGATTAGACTTCGTCCGATCCAGCCGTGGCTGTCATATGCCAGAAGTCATATTTTAATTATAATGCCAGAATATTACCTTTTGAACGAAGTAAATTTCATGTCAATTTAAAAAAATCGTCTTTGTTTTACTCCATTTCAAAGTTCTAAACCTCTATAAAAAACACCCTTTACTCTGGGGAAGTAGAATGACTCGTGAGTACATGTAAATCCTTTTTACACCTAAAGATACAAGCCGAAAAATATTTGACACCAGAACTAAAGTATACTTTTTCTAAATGTATAATGTTCGATGAATCCCAAACTGGTCTCGGAATCACTCTCCGACATCAGGCGTTCGAGCTATATTAACGGGAAAAGTATAATTTTTAACAAAATGCTCCGATTTTTCACTTTTCAAGAATCTTTAGGTATAAAAAGTACTTACATGTACTTAGGAGTGCGTTACCGAAATAACTGAAATATCGTTACCCCCTAAAATACCGTTACCGAAATAAAAGAAAATATCTTTACCCTTACCGATAGCCGCATTTAAATCGGTTACCATCCAAGCAAAAAAGTTGTTATGGCGACCAAACACCCTACAATCGGCTGACCTTTATAATTAAGCCATGCCCTTATAACTTTTATTTGACAAAATTTCTTCATCGCACCACGATATGGCCAATGTTGTACTGATAATAAAAAACATTTTTTTTTTAGTTATTTTGGTGAAAAAAGTTCACGCACTGAATGCAATTTTTTTTGTAGTTCATTGAATTAATTTAAACATCCGCAATATAGCGTCATTATATCACGATTTTTTTCGTGCCCTCTATCGAAATGATGACACTGTTTTTAAATATTAATGTGAATAAAGTGAATGTGAAGGAAAATCCGTTGAGAATTGAAAATTTGTATAGAGAACAAACAAAAGAAAATGAGTTTTATATATATAGATTACATTTTCAGTTTATTTAAACTACGCACTATTTTAAGTGAATTATTACAAATAATATTCTAAAAATGAGGGTATAATTTGTCATATCTAAACACGTTTTCTTTGCCCAATTTTTGACAAAACTATAAAATTTGTTTCATTTTTATTAGTATCATACTGTTATTTTGATATTTCTCCGATATACTTTCTTTAATTTCCTAGCTAACTGTCTAGCTAAAAACAAAATGCGAAACGTTTAATCGAAAAATTAATACAATTTATAATTTGTAAGCTTGAATATATTATGAGCGAATTTCAGAAAGAATTATTAAAGTTTGAAAAATTATAGAAAGAACGAATTGGGAAATGTAATTGAAATTTCCCAGGTCTGTTTAAAACAACCACATAACTTAATAAAGATAAAATAATAGTTACAAGCAACTTTTTTTTATTGAAGATTAATAAATATTTTAGTTAGTAATAAACCTAATAACCACAAACACTTTAATAATAGGCATCCTTTGCTACTCTTAGGTACTCGACAAGTTATCTTTATTTTTCTTTACAACTCTCAGAATATTATGATTTCTTACTGTTTGTAGTTTTCAGTTGAGTTAAAAGTTATTTAAACAATATTTAAAAATAAATAACAAGAAATATTTAATTTATATGAAAAGAAGTATGCCGGATTTTAAGTGATTTATCATTTATGTTAAATTACATTTACAGTTATTTTAAATTACAAACGATTTTGAGTGCAGCTTTTCCCAACTCAGTAGCCATCCAAATAGTAAAAAATCGTTTTTTTTTTAAGAGAAATAAATATAGGTAGTGTGGACAAAAATTAGGTTTGAAGGTAAAAAACTGTATTTGAAGGTGTTGAAATTGGGTTTGATGATGTGTTGCCAGAGAATTTTATTCGAAATTACCCAGCAAACAATCCAGTCCGTTTATGTGCCGTTTTCGGTACAGCATTTACGGATCCGAAGTCCATTTCGGTACCGTTTTCCGGATCAGTATACGGACCGGAAAACGGAATAAAAGGAACATCGAATACGGATTCGAAACAGTATAAAGCACGCTAAAACGGACCGTTTTCGTACCGTCATGCTGTATATAAAACGGAGTGTACGAATTGAGTGTACGTTTAAAACGTACCGTAAACTGTCCGTCATTTATTTTAAAAACGGAGTGGACTCCGTTTTTAATATACCGTATACGGTCCGAATATGGTCCGTATTCGTACCGTTTTTTTTAAATGGTCCATTTTTATTTTTTTTATTTATTTTATCTAATTGATTTCTTCTTTTTTAATTTTAAACAAAAGTTTGGTTTTATTTTTTAATTTTTTCATTTATAAAGATATTAACAAAAATGGATTAACAATTACATTATTAAAAAACAATATGAAACCACATAAAAATTCAATAAAAATCAATAAAAGGATGTGGTTTTAACATTTTGATTTTTTTTTTTCATTTTATATCTGGTGTTGTTTAACATCTTCATCATTAAAATTTTCATGAGATCTGCATCTCTATATTTAATTGCAAAACATCTGAAATACAAGTATATGTTAAAAAAGTGGTACATTTAAAAATAACCAAAAAAAAAATACCACTAAAAATCTTAAATACGTATTCAGCCATTTTTTATTTCATGCAGCCGTTCTCGAGTTATGGAGTGACAATCAAAATGTACACTTCTTCTTATATAAGGTGGCGCAAAAAATAACCTTCCGATGTTTTTTTTTATTGTGTATTATTATGTATAGCATTTTCTGATAGGAGGATTACTTTTGCGCCACCTTATATATATATAGATGAAAATGACTAATGTTCAGAAAAATCACCACATCTGGACCAAACGAAAATATTTTAAACAATTTTTTTTTTAACCATCCTTATTGCATGTTCTACAAAACGTATTCAGACATTTTTTTATTTATGCAGCCGTTTTCGAGTTAAGGAGTGACAATCAAAATGTACTCTTCTTTTATATATATAGATAGATGAAAATGACTAATGTTCAGAAAAATCACCACATCTGGACCAAACGAAAATATTTTAAACAATTTTTTTTTAACCATCCTCATTGCATGTTCTACAAAACGTATTCAGACATTTTTTTATTTTATGCAGCCGTTCTCGAGTTAAGGAGTGACAATCAAAATGTACTCTTCTTTTATATATATTGATAGATATATAGATAGATGAAAATGACTACTGTTCAGAAAAATCACCACATCTGGACCAAACGAAAATATTTTAAACAATTTTTTTTTAAACCATCCTCATTGCATGTTCTACAAAACGTATTCAGCCATTTTTTATTTTCTGCAGCCGTTCTCGAGTTATGGAGTGACAATCAAAATGCACACTTCTTTTTATATATGATGAATTTCATAACAAAACCGATATTCGTTGAACCCGACCCCCTCAGAATGTGATGAAATTTTGCATACAGCTACACTTTACCTATACAAACACAACCTCATATTTAGAAATTGCATTTTTGAAAATATGTGGGCGTGGCAAGGTATCGAAGTTTTTGAAAAATCACGATAACATGTACTTTCAAGCTGAGATTACTACGGAATGGCTGAACCGATTTCAAAGATTTTGGTACGATTAGAAAGGTATTTCAATTAGCTTTCGAAAACATGCACTGTAAAAATTTTATATTACACTGAAAATTTTTTTTTGCCAAAAATAAAACTTTAAACTGGGAAAACACTTCAAAGGCCAAGTGTTTTTTTCCAAAAAAAAATTTTTTAGATGGGTCTATTTAATATATACAACATATCTTAAAACTAGAATGGCGTTCCTTTTTTTTTTTTTTTTAATTTTTTTAAGTAAATGCATCTCTTGTTAACTTCCTTATATTTTGATATCATTGTGTGACAAAAAAAAATAAAGTTGCTATACTTTGAAAGTTATACAGATTTTTTTGTAATTCTAATAGATTAGAACAGGAATCGTATTATCAAATTTTTCAGACACCCCCAAAATATGGATTTACCCTTGGAATTTTTTTTTTTTTTTTAATTTTTTCGATTTAATATATAATTTTGCGCATACTGTTGACTTTCGGAATATTTGCCTACTTTTAGTGAAGTTTCATCTAAAGGTATAAAAGAATGGAAGCTTTGAGTTCCTGTAATAGTTTTAGCATTTTTATACCTTTAAAATAGCTCATCTTTTGTTTTGTTATAGTCGTCAGCGTCTGCATAAGCAACTTCTATGGAGGTCTTATAAGTTTGTGAAGCCAATGATAAAGGTCTTTCGCCGTTTGAATTTAGTTTTTATTTGCAATGCTATAATTGCGAAAGCTAATTGAAATATCTTTCTAATCGTACCAAAATCTTTGAAATCGGTTCAGCCATTCCGTAGTAATCTCAGCTTGAAAGTACATGATGTTATCGTGATGTTTCAAAAACTTCGATACCTTGCCACGCCCACATATTTTCAAAAATGCATTTTCTAAATATGAGGTTGTGTTTGTATAGGTAAAATGTAGCTGTATGCAAAATTTCATCACATTCTGAGGGGGTCGGGTTCAAAATGTGCCTTTTTTTATAGGTTTTGATATGAAATTCATCATATATAGATTTTATTAATATTTAATTTTATTAATAAATAAAACTGTTTGCTTTTTTTTTAAACAAAACACACTCCGGTAATAACGGAAGAAAAACGATAACGGTTGTAACGGAGTTTTAACTGATGAAAATCGGTGTAGTCCGGTTAAACGGCACCGAAACGGATACAGCAAATCGGAGTTAAAACGGATAATTTTCGAAAATTTGAGTAATCCAATTTTACTGTACGTTAATGGTCCGTTTTCGTACAAGCTTCGACGGATACGTCTATACCGGTCCGTTTTCGTACCGTCAATGCCGGATTCATGAATCCGTTTGTAACGGACAGTCCGTAAAGTTGTTTCTTGGGTAATACACAGCAAAAATGATAAAAGTCTGCTATATCGTAAGAAAAAAAAAAATGCTAAAAATCTGCTTAACTCAAAAGGTTTTGTAATAAAAAACTTCTGAGTAAAATGTGAATATGTTTTATAAAAATTCTTTGTTTTTTACCACATTTTAGTGTTAAACTAAATTTTTCGGTTTTTAAATTTGTAAACATTTAATAGCATTAAAAAGTTTCAAAAATATTTAATTCTAAAAAACTTAATTTGGATTGAAAAAAAATATACCGAAAAGCATATTTTTAAAAACAAACATTCTAAAAAGCATTTGACATATTTATTTAATTGTAATTTGGTTTGTTATTGATTTTATAATGCAATAAATAAAACGTGTGATAATTTTTACCGAAAGTGGCAACGTAACTTGTTTATTTTAAAAAAATATGTCAACCTCCCAAGAAAGTGGTTTCAATAAAATGTTGAAACTTGATACATTTTTTTGCAGAAAATGTTGCAACGCGGCTCAGTTTAAAGAGAACATGTTGGTTACCGAGTTGGGCAGAGCTTGAATTTATTTCGAGAGCCAAATGAGATGTATTGCATCTCTTTAAAATAGTTACTCTATGCTTTAATGTTACATTAGATAAATACAAATGCAAAAACATACATACTACACCATTTTATTTTATGTTGCAAATTTATAAATTTGTGACAAGGCTTTACAGTTTTATCAAATATATGGGATAATCTACGATACTGTAGGATTTCAGATTATAAAAATAAAAAATTGCAAATTAGTGGCACACAATTTTTTTTTCCATATTAGCTTATTTCAAATACATAAATATTGTTTTTTTTTTGAGTGCTGAAAAGGTTACAAACAAAAAAATTTTCTCTTACAAAATTGTTAAAATTTTTTTCGGGGATACAACCACACGCTATCGAGTAACCTTTCCGTGCTAAATCCCAATATTTCAAACACATCTGGTTTTGGCGGAAATTGAGGTCGAAGTTAAGAAAAACTCAACTTAAAACTGAATTGCACATGTGCGGTTTAAAGAATTACAGGGTCAAATTTTATTTTAATGATAGATATCAGCATGTCTCATCTTATATCATTTTGTACTTCAAAATAGAAAATGTCTTGACTGGTAGAAATCACTATTACTATTATTATGTGGAAACGCTAAATTGATCGGATAATCTTTAAATTCTATACAAACTTTTTTCTCCAAAAATTGCTAAAAGGCAAATTAAAAGCACGCCCGCGGCTTCAATAACTATGGGGTCCAATATATCTAGAATTGTAAAATTTATCATAGCAATCATTTTGTGAAAGTGCTAAATAGATCGAATTCTATTCAGTACGCTAAAAATTCAACATTAAATTAATTGGTGCATCCGCAGTTTAAAGTATTATAAGTTGAAATCTGGCTTGTATGATAGAGGTCCTCATTACTATTGTTCTGTGTAAGTGCTTAAATGATCGGACTATCACTTCCCTTTCGACATCACATTTAGCTCCAATAATCTATGAAAAGCTACAAAATTTAACCTTACAAATTAAACCTATGGTTACCAATAATAATACGATTCATTTAGCACTCCACTGAGAGAATTATCCTTTATGATATTAATGAAACAATTTATATACTTTTTTTAAGGGAAGAATTTCGTTATATCCAAAAATTTTATTAATATTAAGAATTTTTTCATAAAATTTTTATTATAAAATTTCATAGTTTCATAAAAAATGCATTCGATTGCAAAAATTATTTCTTCATAAATTTAATGAAAATTTTCTTTAGAGCTATGAAATTATTTCAAAGACTTAAATTTTGTATTTATTCATTAAATTTCATATTTTCATTAATTTGCATACATTTTATACTTTAGTTTCAACACATTTCACATTGTCACACATTGCTTTATTATTTCATCGTAGCCTTTTATAAATTTTGGACTTCTATGAAATTGAATGAAAATTTATATGAAGCGGTTCATTGGCTTAGTTCCAATGTATTTTTCAAGACATTGATGATGAGTTTTATTAATTAAAAAAACTTCTTAATATTGTTATGAAACTGTTTCATAAATTATACTAACGCTCCATTGACAGAATGATTCATTAGTTTCATAATTCTAAAAACATTTCATAAACTTGGACTTTAATGAAGCCTGTTTCATAGATTAAATGAAAAGTTTTAATGGACGTGTTTCAGTCACAATTTTCATAAAAGCTATGAAGAAATTCATTATTGAAGCGAAGATAATTATCTCAGTGTCACACACAATAATACTAGTACTGATATTGGCCGCTCACGCAGGACTGCAGCTACTTATTTCTCAAACTGCGGATGTGCCCTTCAAAAATTATAAAACGTTAAGATCTGATAGAATTTTCAGCGTAGTACCAATGAATTCCTTCATTAATTTTTTTAATTTTTTCATAAAAAAGTCCCCAAAGAAATGTTTCATTAATTCAATGAAACGTGTTTCATTAAATCAATTTTTATGAAAGTTTTCATTGACCCCATGAAAATTTCATGAAGTATATGATCTTTTTCAAAATCTAATGAGTTCTAAATTACCTTAAAAATCCATACTATGTAATACACGATTACAAAATTAAAAAAAAAAAAAAATTATTGTGAAGAACTTTGCGTTCATTACATATCTATTGAATTTTTACATAAGAACTTATGTCGACTTAAGAAATTTTTTTAAGAATTTTGAAGTCAATTAACATATCACATCAACACTTAATTGATATGAGACCGCCCAAATCTACTTATTTTCTTTTGAGAAATGACAGTATTTCATTTCATTTCATACTGTTGTGTTGTTGGAGTCGTACTTCTGAGATTATGTATGCAAGAACAAAAAACACCGTGTATTAAATAAAACTAGTTTTAATCACAACAAACCTCGACCTGACGATAGCTCAGAGGGATAAAGCGCTCTGTCTAACGTGTAGTGTGAGTGCATGTGGCATAAGAAATCAGTTTATCTATACCACGGTCAGTGATTGCACAGAAAAATTTCATATAGACGCAATCGAACAAATAAAAACATAACAAATATTACATTATTCAAAATTCAAATTCAAAAAAACAGGGTCACTGACGAAGGTTCAATACCAGAAACTGCGCAGTCTGATTCAGAAAAAATTGAAAATTTG
The DNA here is from genome assembly GCA_021234595.1 of Delia radicum. Lineage (NCBI taxonomy): Eukaryota > Metazoa > Arthropoda > Insecta > Diptera > Anthomyiidae > Delia > Delia radicum. The sequence continues at coordinate 237,729,276 of CM037852.1, forward strand.
CAATGTAGTTACGATTTTTAGAAAATACACTCATTCTTCTCTACCACGCCTTTCACGACTATTTTGTTAGTCCAGAATTCTGAAAAAATAAAAAAAATTACACTAAACCATTTTTTTTTTGCATATATTGCAAGATAAAAATTTTATTGGAAAAATTAGAAAATGTTCATTAATTTAATGAATTTATTTTATGAAATTATGAAAAAATCATAAAAAAATTTAATGAAAAAATTAACAACAATAATGAATTTTCATTCAGTTAAGGAAATATTTCATTAAATAAATTAATCTAATTCAATGAAATCGATTCATTAATACCATGAACGAAAATTGTATCAGTGTAGGCATGATGAGATTTGTATTGTCATATTTTGTTTATTTCTGAAGGCACATTAATCGATTTGGTCCCATTTTATTAGTTTATTTGTCATTTATATGCCAATATAAAACAATTTGCAGTTGAAGCTGAAAATGGAAACATTAAAAATCTCTGAAATTTCTATTTATTGCAAAAACAGAGTTAGAGGTTTTGGAGGGCAACTATTTTTTCCTTATTGATGGCTCATATTTGCTTCAACATGTAGAATATTTTGTAACATTAGGATTATCATCCTCCAAATGTTTTAGGCTATTTCCTTTTATGATCAAAAAGTTATACCTAAAAAAGTTGAAAAACTTTTAAAAGTTACAAGAAAAATTAAGGGTAGTTCTTAATTGAGTAGAGCACATTAACAGTATAAATATTAAAATTTAGGATATTTGCCTGGTCAAATACGTTGCCTCAAAATGTTGATAGCATAAAAAATATTATTTACTATTTTTAAAATGATTTAAATCCTGAGTTACATGGAATCGTACGGTTCCGTCGATTTTCCCATATCTACAATAATATTAGAAACTAAAGGAAATTCTTTAAATAATATAGAATTACAAAAAGAATTTAGAAATGGTGTTAATGATAAATAAGCACAGCAGTGTTGAGCTGTTAAGTTATGTAATTTAATATTATGCCTTAAAAAATTAACAAGAAACAGAGACTTATTTTTTCTTTGCCGTCTTCAAAATATGCTAATGTATTTATGAATATGACAGCTGTCAAATAAATACACCTACAAACTCTTTAGGTAAAAAAACGAAAAAATACTATGATACTTAAAGAATGCTTACAAAAAATGTTTACTTTTTCATAACGTTATGAAATGAAAAGATTCAAACCAGATTTTGACACCAAATTAAACACAAACATTTCTGCTGTAAATAATTGATACACACAGAGAAATAATCTGCTAACCGAATTGAAAGCTGTATTTTAATGGTAACAACTTATAGATTCAGTTAGTACAACGATATTTACATTGGATTTCTGAATATTTTGTGTGTTTGCAACTTAAAATTCAGTTGAATTCACTAAACTTTGTTGTAAAAACTAACATTGAGTTGTACCAAGCGACTAAAATTCTTAATAACCGAATTTGAGTCGAAGTACTCGAATTTTAGTTGGCAAACAGCTACATTTTTCTCTGTGTGTAGTTGTTTGAGTTGTAATGCAGTAGGAAGTCATTTGTAAAAGAAACTTAATTGTTGACTACATTTGTAGTTCATTTAAAAAACACAAACCACAGTAAATTACTGAATTATGATTTTAAAAATAAAACAAATAAATATTTGTTAATTTTTTCTACATATGTGGTTAATTTTTACTAAAATTGTGTTTCAGTTTTTGAACAGTAAAAAACAAATGACAATGTTAGTTGAATTTACTGAAATGTAAGTCGTTCCTTTTTTCAAGTGAAATTTAATTTGTTTTGAACTACATTTGCAGTAGTCTTTACCTACATCGTATTCTAAATGTATAAATATATTTTTGCCATTCGTAGCCAGACTTAGCGAATTCTCTTTTTTGCCAAAATGCACCATTACTAGTTGTGCCACACTATATTTCTACCGTTTTTTTGTTTATATAGCACTCGAAATTCACTTTTTTTCATTAAAAAAAAAAAATCCACGAGGTTGTATGTTTTGAACAGCTGTTAAACGCAAAGTAAATGACTTAACTTGCTCAAAATTGGACAGTAGTCTATTAACAGGTGGTACTTGATAGGAGCAGTGTTGCGTTTCATATAACTACGAGGGAAGTTCGAAAAGTCACGGACTTATTGATCCGCCCTTGTATTGAAAGTGGAGCAGAATTTAAGGGTTGTGGGTTCATTCTGACATTAATATGGTTTAAAACAGTGGTGCGCATTTTATAGCACAATTGTGCTTTTACTAATTCACACATATTCTTCTGCTCTTTGATTTAGTCGTCGCTGATACAGCGCAAAGCGGAACATTTGCCCAAATCTTATAGACCAATAAGTCTTAGTTCTTTTCTCCTTAAGACCATGAAGAAAGTCTTGGACCACTATATCAGGGATGTGTACCTGCTGCGCAAACCCATTATGGGTACCAATTTGCGTATCAGCAGGGAAAATCCACTGAGACGGCTGTCCATCAACTTGTCACTATGATCGAAAAGGTACTGGAGGCGAAGCAAATAGCCTTGTGTGCTTTCGTTGATATTCAGGGCGCTTTTGACAACACGTCCTACGATGCGATTAAGACTGCGATTGTTGAGGAAAGACATCCCCAGTGTTATCGTTAGTTGGACTCTGGAGATGTTGGCATCTAGAGTCATTACATTCGGCCATCGAGAACACTTCTAGGACCATAGGGGCGACTAGGGGCTGTCCTCAGGCTGGTGTGCTATCGCCTCTGCTGTGGACTCTGGTCATTGATGAGCTGCTTGAGCAGCTTAATGACCTGGGTTTTAGAACCTACGGATATGATGAACGATCTTGTTATTTCTGTCACAGGCTGGGATGACAGGACAATTTCTGAGCGCATGCAACAGGCTCTGAACTTTATCTAAAGTGGTGCCAGGAGAAGGATTGACTATAAATCCCTCGAAAACCATCCTGGTGCCCTTTACTAGGAGACGTAAGTTATGTCTCACTGAGCCATCGCTTCAGGGGACGAGGATCTGCTTCTCTGATAGCGTTAAGTACTTGGGGGTTATATTGGATAGGTCTCCGAATTGGAATGAGCACCTTGATATGATCTCTAAAAGGGCCACTAGGGCAATGTTTGCTGCGGGAGATTGGCAGCATGGGGAGTGGGGGATCTGAAGGGGCATCTTGAGATTGCGAAAATGTTCGCTGATGAACCCGGTTATTAGGGTCAGTGACAAGATACTGCCTGTGCAGGTATTTCTGAGGCCCTTTGTTGTTGTGATTTTCGACAGGAAGCACGTGGTTGACTGGATCTTGGGTACCGGAGGTTGGTGCACAGGTCTGGTTCACGGATGGCTCGAAACAGTCGAACATGGATACGGGGGGCGGGTGTCGTCGGACCCGAATATCCAGCGTGCTCTGCCCATGGTCAAATATCCCTTCCGTTTTTCAGGCTGAGGTCTTCGCTGTCTGTATCCTGTGTGGAAGAGTGTCTGCGGAGAGGACACGGGGGCCACGATCTACATTCTAATCGGACAGCCAGGCGGAACTTGGGTGCCTTGAGGCTCAAGATGTGTCGCCTGGTCTGGGTAGGAATGTATCGACTCTCTAAAATCGTCTAGGACTTAACAACTCCTTGATACTGGGCTGGGTTCCAGGCCATGAGGGGCATGAGGGCAACGAACGGGCTGACTGTTTAGCCAACTGCGGAGCTCGTCGACAATTCATCGGCCGGAACCCTTCCGTGGCGTGCCCAATGGATATTTCAGAGAGAGGCTCAGAAGATGGAGGGAGTCGGAGTTTGGGGCCTATTGGGCCAGATCGCCTGGGCAGCGACGGGCGAGGCTGTTTATATCTCCCTCTGGGGAGAGATCGCGGAAACTCTTGTCTATGACGAGGGGCGAACTAAGGACCGTAGCGGGTTACCTCACAGGACACTGTGGCCTCAGGTATCAATTGTACAAGATGGCACGATCCTCTACGGATACGTGCTGGTTTTGTGAATTGGAACCCGAGACCTCTGAGCATGTTCTCTGCAAATGTCCGAGGCTCTCCGATAGGAGGGTGCGTTATTTTGGTGGTCGAATAGTGTCGCCATTGGACGTTTGGAACTGTTCACCTGGTAGGATAATTGGCTTAATAGGGAGCCTGAACCTATAGGGTGTATTCGCTGGCAGCACAAAATACCAATTTCTGGTCGCGGTGCATAGTGCCACTTAATCTAATCTAATCTAAGTCCAAAAAATCTTTTCATTTTTTAACTTAACAAAAAAAAAAATTTGCATATTTTTCATAATTTAATTTTTTTTTATTAGTTTATAATATGCGTTTTTTTGCATTATTATTTCCAGTTATTATATAATAAGAAGTGTCACTTGAAACGTCTGTTTTATACTGACACAATATGGACAAATACAAGAACCGAAATGTTTTTGACTATCAAAATAATATTTTAGACTGAGTTAACTCTTTAATAAAAAATAAAAAAATTTAGAAATGTAGTTTTTCTCAGTTAAAAGACAAAATTTTTAACTAAAATCGTGTTTCAGTGGGACTACCAGCCGTTTTACTAACTTTTCTACTACTTTTTCATATGAGTGTAATTCGGTCAATTTTACTCTCTCGCTCTTGATCAGTAATACCACATAAAAGCTAAAATGCGGAAGATATAGAAGGGAAATTTAATGAGATACCGCAGGATCGTTCTTTACACGACCTGGTCTAATGGATGAAAAACGTATAAGTTTTTCGTCATTGTAATTATGAAAAAAAAATCATAATTTAAATATACTGCATCGAATGTTTTTTACGAACTTATTATTGATTTTACCAGTTATCTGGCTTCTTTCTGAGAAACTTCTGTAAATGATTTTATTATTTTCTGCATAAGGTAAAATAATGGTTTGATTTTGATAACCAAACGTAAGAAAATATTAAATTTAAAACCAAAACTAAAATGGGAGAATTCCGTACCAGCCAACTGAAATTGTAATAACCGAATTTCAGTAGTAGTAACCGAATTTCAGTTGGCAAATAGCTAAATTTTCTCTGTATGTATGTTCATTTTATACTTATAAACACAGAAAATTATTTCCTCCGGATTCCCGGATATAAGGTCACTAACCTTATTTTTTTTGGAACATATTACATTTGAACCTGAGACCTAGCTACATGGAACCGGTTCTAGAACATGTTCCTGGGAAATCTAAGGTTCACTGTCCCAGAACCAGTTCCATAAGTGGTTATAAACCGGTTCTAAAGCAACCTGTTAGTTGTAGGTAAAGAACTTATGCAAATAGGACAAAATGCATATAAATAGAATCGGTTGTAGAACAGAAATTAGCACCGTTACAAAAAGTATAAGTTGTTCTGCAACCTGTTATTGGATTTTACTGGGCAGTAATAAAGAAAAAATGTACCAGTACTATTTGGCATTACGGTTGGCATTTTCTATCGGGTTGATTTTTCGTAAAAGTGTTCATACTAATTAGCTTACCTTTATGCGGAGGTTCGGTACATTCGTTTCGAATTGCAAGTTTTTCGGACATACATTTTTATATTAATTTGCTTTGTGATGTATACATTTTGTTTTTAACTTTATGAGTTGTGATGAAAATAAAATGTTAAAATTTTGTCGTAAGCATCTTTAGAAAGTTTAATTAAACTGCTAGTTAAGCTACTGTAAAACGATGAGG
>CM037852.1:237735061-237810666 GCA_021234595.1 Delia radicum
TTTCTAATTACAAATCGTAAAGTAGACAATTTCAACTTTCATATGGTTTTTATATCTTTAAATAGTCTATCTACTTTGGGAAATATGGCTCTTCAAATTTCAAAACTTTAAGCATATTTTCCATTTCTGAAAAACTATAAAATGCTGTAAACGGTACTGAGTATTAGACAATCTAGAGTATACGTATGCTAACTTTTTACAAAATCAAATGCTGGAGGCCAAAAGAATTACGGTTTTCGAACCTTTTCTCATGGAATGGACGATATACTACAATATATGCATTAAAAACCTTTAAAAACGGTGTTATCTAAAACCAGTTGGCGTATAAAATTTAACAGATGTTGAGTACATTGGTTCTTTCTTTCGTTTTTATGTTATTTGTCTTAATGTCAAAGTTTTATTATTAAACTGTGTTAAATATTTGATCTTAATGACTTTATAAACGTATTACAGTCAGCAAAAATATTATAAATGGTGCATACTGGGAAAATTTATCCAAAATGTGTTACACACAAATTTTCCATAATGGACAATTATAGTCAATATGCCATTAGATTATATACGCAATACTAATAAAAAGTCACTAAAGGTTGTTAGTGTATTTAATTTAGCCTGTAATCAGTAAATGGCATCATTTCATAGTTTGAAATGTTTTTTAGGGTCATTAACTTTTCTCAAGATTAACTTTTTCTCTTACTTAACCATGGATACTAAACAGTGGTAAATATTTATCCCAAGGAAACTTAACCATAATAACTTATCAACTTCCCTAGGTAGTTAACCTTAGTATGAAGTATCAAAATAAAAACAAAAGGATAAAAAAAAATAATACGTTTGCGACGTTTCTCAGAACAATAACAGTTCAACTCAAGAAACGATGGCATAAACGACATAAACTTTCATGTTAGAAAGTGTTTTACAACCGTCAGATAATGACAATCGTAATTAATTTTTATATTAATTACTGTAGATTATTACTTTAGTTAGTCTCTTTACAGGAAGAAGAAGAAGAAAAATTTTTATTGAAAATTTTTACGGACACAAGGGATACACCAGACTGCCGCAGTTTCGTCCCCTCCTGGGACTCGTCAGTGGTTAATTTATGTGTCAATTGAACAAAGTATTTTATATTGTTAATTTGCTCTATATGAAAAACTTTTTTTTTTTTTTGGTGTCGTACTGTGATTTGAACTCACTGCCTTAGCCACGGTCGACACAGCGATGACTGTGGCTAAAGTGGAGTTTGGTCACACTACGTACACACAAGTATTGTTTCGATCAGAAGAGATAGAATTATACCAATACCAATGCACAATTCATTTCTCAATTAGAATGCTTTTTCTTCTTAATCCTATCTCTTTTTCACAAGTAATTATCACGTTTTATGATGCGCTTTATTCACATCAATAGTTGGATACCAAGTGTAGGTTAGAGATTGAGTCGCCGTTAAGCAAGTTTCTTTCAAATTTCATGTTAGAAAGTGTTTTGCAACCGTCAGATAATGAAAATCGTAATTAATTTTTATATTAATTACTATAGATTATTACTTTAGTTAGTCTCTTTACAGGAAGAAGAAAACTTTCATTATCCGAATTTTATTTATTAATTACATTTCAAGGCCTTAAACAACAATGACAAATGATATTGATATTTTAATTGTAATTAAAAAGTAAAATATTAACAATTTTAAAATATATAACAATGCCGAACAAAATGTTCTTATTCTCTTTTGTATATTTTCGTATATTTTCCGAACAAAATGTTCTTATTCTCTTTTGTATATTTTCGTACCGTACACATTATGCACTGAAAGTTGTCAAAAAACAGGGATAGCAGGCAATGTCGCTTAAAATACCGTTATAGATTCAAACCCTTTCATCTGATTAGCATTATCTATAAAAAACCGTTATTAAATACTTTAAATATCGTTATCCGAAAATACCGTTACCGATATAACAGAAATACCTATATCCTTAAAATACCGTTACCGAAATAACTAAAATAGTTTAAAAAATATCAATACCTTTATTTATTTTTATGAATTTAAGTCGAAATCAGAAAAATCGCATAATATAAAGGGAGTTTTTGATACAGGTATATAACTTTAAGTTGGCAACACTTTTTAAACTGGCGACCATTTTGTCAGCTATCAAGTGCTTTACGTTAGTTTGGGTTTGACATTTCAATATGAATAGACTGACGCCTGAACAACGCTTCCAAATTGTGCAAATTTATTTTGAAAATCATGGTTCTGTTGGAAAGAGGTATCGCGCACTAATTTTGCGAATTTTGTTTAGCGCTGAAGCTCACTTTGGTTAAACAAACGGATACGTCAATAAACAAAACTGCCGTATTTGGAGTGAAACTAATCCTCAAGTGTATATTGAAACACACCGTTACATCCAGAAAACTGATTGTTTGGTATGCTTTATGAGCTGGTGGAATATGGTCCGTACTACTTTAAAAACGACGCTGGTCAGAACGTTTCAGCCAATAGTGACCGTTATATAGCCATGCTTACTGACCTCTTCGTTCATCAATTGAACAACCATGATGTGCAGGAGCTGTGGTTTCAACAAGACGGCGCATCATGTCACACAGCTCGTGCCACAATTGATTTATTGAAGGAAACGTTTGGTAAACGCATATTTTCACGTTTCGGACCCTTCAATTGGCCTCCAATATTGTGCGATTTAACGCCGCTGGACTCTTTTCTGTGGGATATGTGAAGTCGCTGTACTACAACCCATAAGTCCGAAACGCGATTGATCACTTGGAGGACAACATTCGCCGCGTTATTGCCAATATACGGCCACAAATGTTGGAAAAAGTCATCGGAAATTGGACCTCCAGATTAGACTTCGTCCGATCCAGCCGTGGCTGTCATATGCCAGAAGTCATATTTTAATTATAATGCCAGAATATTACCTTTTGAACGAAGTAAAGTAAAATTTCATGTCAATTTAAAAAAATCGTCTTTGTTTTACTCCATTTCAAAGTTCTAAACCTCTATAAAAAAACACCCTTTACTCTGGGGAAGTAGAATGACTCGTGAGTACATGTAAATCCTTTTTACACACACCTAAAGATACAAGCCGAAAAATATTTGACACCAGAACTAAAGTATACTTTTTCTAAATGTATAATGTTCGATGAATCCCAACTGGTCTCGGAATCACTCTCCGACATCAGGCGTTCGAGCTATATTAACGGAAAAAGTATAATTTTTAACAAAATGCTCCGATTTTTCACTTTCAAGAATCTTTAGGTAAAAAAGTACTTACATTACTTAGGAGTGCGTTACCGAAATAACTGAAATATCGTTACCCCTAAAATACCGTTACCGAAATAAAAGAAAATATCTTTACCCTTACCGATAGCCGCATTTAAATCGGTTACCATCCAAGCAAAAAAGTTGTTATGGCGACCAAACACCCTACAATCGGCTGACCTTTATAATTAAGCCATGCCCTTATAACTTTTATTTGACAAAATTTCTTCATCGCACCACGATATGGCCAATGTTGTACTGATAATAAAAAACATTTTTTTTTTAGTTATTTGGTGAAAAAAGTTCACGCACTGAATGCAATTTTTTTTGTAGTTCATTGAATTATTTAACATCCGCAATATAGCGTCATTATATCACGATTTTTTTCGTGCCCTCTATCGAAATGATGACACTGTTTTTTAAATATTAATGTGAATAAAGTGAATGTGAAGGAAAATCCGTTGAGAATTGAAAATTTGTTAGAGAACAAACAAAAAGAAAATGAGTTTTATATATATAGATTACATTTTCAGTTTATTTAACTACGCACTATTTAAGTGAATTATTACAAATAATATTCTAAAAATGAGGGTATAATTTGTCATATCTAAACACGTTTTCTTTGCCCAATTTTTGACAAAACTATAAAATTTGTTTCATTTTTATTAGTATCATACTGATTTTGATATTTCTCCGATATACTATACTTTCTATTTCCTAGCTAACTGTCTAGCTAAAAACAAAATGCGAAACGTTTAAATCGAAAATTAATACAATTTATAAATTTGTAAGCTTGAATATATTATGAGCGAATTTCAGAAAGAATTATTAAAGTTGAAAATTATAGAAAGAACGAATTGGGAAATGTAATTGAAATTTCCCAGGTCTGTTTAAAACAACCACATAACTTAATAAAGATAAAATAATAGTTACAAGCAACTTTTTTTTATTGAAGATTAATAAATATTTTAGTTAGTAATAAACCTAATAACCACAAACACTTAATAATAGGCATCCTTTGCTACTCTTAGGTACTCGACAAGTTATCTTTATTTTTCTTTACAACTCTCAGAATATTATGATTTCTTACTGTTTGTAGTTTTCAGTTGAGTTAAAAGTTATTTAAAACAATATTTAAAAATAAATAACAAGAAATATTTAATTTATATGAAAAGAAGTATGCCGGATTTTAAGTGATTTATCATTTATGTTAAATTACATTTACAGTTATTTTAAATTACAAACGATTTTGAGTGCAGCTTTCCCAACACTCAGTAGCCATCCAAATAGTAAAAAATCGTTTTTTTTTTAAGAGAAATAAATAATAGGTAGTGTGGACAAAAATTAGGTTTGAAGGTAAAAACTGTATTTGAAGGTGTTGAAATTGGGTTTGATGATGTGTTGCCAGAGAATTTTATTCGAAATTACCCAGCAAACAATCCAGTCCGTTTATGTGCCGTTTTCGGTACAGCATTACGGATCCGAAGTCCATTTCGGTACCGTTTTCCGGATCAGTATACGGACCGAAAACGGAATAAAAGGAACATCGAATACGGATTCGAAACAGTATAAAGCACGCTAAAAACGGACCGTTTTCGTACCGTCATGCTGTATATAAAACGGAGTGTACGAATTGAGTGTACGTTTTAAAACGTACCGTAAACTGTCCGTCATTTATTTTAAAAACGGAGTGGACTCCGTTTTTAATATACCGTATACGGTCCGAATATGGTCCGTATTCGTACCGTTTTTTTTAAATGGTCCATTTTTATTTTTTATTTATTTTATCTAATTGATTTCTTCTTTTTTAATTTTAAACAAAAGTTTGGTTTTTATTTTTTAATTTTTTCATTTATAAAGATATTAACAAAAATGGATTAACAATTACCATTATTAAAAACAATATGAAACCACATAAAAATTCAATAAAAATCAATAAAAGGATGTGGTTTTAACATTTTGATTTTTTTTTTTCATTTTATATCTGGTGTTGTTTAACATCTTCATCATTAAAATTTTCATGAGATCTGCATCTCTATATTTAATTGCAAAACATCTGAAATACAAGTATATGTTAAAAAAGTGGTACATTAAAAATAACCAAAAAAAAAATACCACTAAAAATCTTAAATACGTATTCAGCCATTTTTTTTATTTCATGCAGCCGTTCTCGAGTTATGGAGTGACAATCAAAATGTACACTTCTTCTTATATAAGGTGGCGCAAAAATAACCTTCCGATGTTTTTTTTTTATTGTGTATTTATTATGTATAGCATTTTCTGATAGGAGGATTACTTTTGCGCCACCTTATATATATATAGATGAAAATGACTAATGTTCAGAAAATCACCACATCTGGACCAAACGAAAATATTTAAACAATTTTTTTTTTAAACCATCCTTATTGCATGTTCTACAAAACGTATTCAGACATTTTTTTATTTTATGCAGCCGTTTTCGAGTTAAGGAGTGACAATCAAAATGTACTCTTCTTTTTATATATAGATAGATGAAAATGACTAATGTTCAGAAAAATCACCACATCTGGACCAAACGAAATATTTTTAAACAATTTTTTTTTAACCATCCTCATTGCATGTTCTACAAAACGTATCAGACATTTTTTATTTTATGCAGCCGTTCTCGAGTTAAGGAGTGACAATCAAAATGTACTCTTCTTTTTATATATATTGATAGAATATAGATAGATGAAATGACTACTGTTCAGAAAAATCACCACATCTGGACCAAACGAAAATATTTTAAACAATTTTTTTTTAAACCATCCTCATTGCATGTTCTACAAACGTATTCAGCCATTTTTTATTTTCTGCAGCCGTTCTCGAGTTATGGAGTGACAATCAAAATGCACACTTCTTTTTATATATGATGAATTTCATAACAAAACCGATATTCGTTGAACCCGACCCCCTCAGAATGTGATGAAATTTTGCATACAGCTACACTTTACCTATACAAACACAACCTCATATTTAGAAATTGCATTTTTGAAAATATGTGGGCGTGGCAAGGTATCGAAGTTTTTTGAAAAATCACGATAACATGTACTTTCAAGCTGAGATTACTACGGAATGGCTGAACCGATTTCAAAGATTTTGGTACGATTAGAAAGGTATTTCAATTAGCTTTCGAAAACATGCACTGTAAAAATTTTATATTACACTGAAAATTTTTTTTTTGCCAAAAATAAAACTTTAACTGGGAAAACACTTCAAAGGCCAAGTGTTTTTTTTCCAAAAAAAAATTTTTAGATGGGTCTATTTAATATATACAACATATCTTAAAACTAGAATGGCGTTCCTTTTTTTTTTTTTTTTTAATTTTTTAAGTAAATGCATCTCTTGTTAACTTCCTTATATTTTGATATCATTGTGTGACAAAAAAAAAATAAATTTGCTATACTTTGAAAGTTATACAGATTTTTTTGTAATTCTAATAGATTAGAACAGGAATCGTATTATCAAATTTTTTCAGACACCCCCAAATATGGATTACCCTTGGAATTTTTTTTTTTTTTTTAATTTTTTCGATTTAATATAATTTTGCGCATACTGTTGACTTTCGGAATATTTGCCTACTTTTAGTGAAGTTTCATCTAAAGGTATAAAGAATGGAAGCTTTGAGTTCCTGTAATAGTTTTAGCATTTTTATACCTTTAAAATAGCTCATCTTTTGTTTTGTTATAGTCGTCAGCGTCTGCATAAGCAACTTCTATGGAGGTCTTATAAGTTTGTGAAGCCAATGATAAAGGTCTTTCGCCGTTTGAATTTAGTTTTTATTTGCAATGCTATAATTGCGAAAGCTAATTGAATATCTTTCTAATCGTACCAAAATCTTTGAAATCGGTTCAGCCATTCCGTAGTAATCTCAGCTTGAAAGTACATGATGTTATCGTGATGTTTCAAAAACTTCGATACCTTGCCACGCCCACATATTTTCAAAATGCATTTTCTAAATGAGGTTGTGTTTGTATAGGTAAAGTAGCTGTATGCAAAATTTCATCACACATTCTGAGGGGGTCGGGTTCAAAATGTGCCTTTTTTTATAGGTTTTGATATGAAATTCATCATATATAGATTTTTTAATATTTAATTTTATTAATAATAAAACTGTTTGCTTTTTTTTAAACAAAACACACTCCGGTAATAACGAAGAAAAACGATAACGGTTGTAACGGAGTTTTAACTGATGAAAATCGGTGTAGTCCGGTTAAACGCGCACGAAACGGATACAGCAAATCGGAGTTAAAACGGATAATTTTCGAAAATTTGAGTAATCCAATTTTACTGTACGTTAATGGTCCGTTTTCGTACAAGCTTCGACGGATACGTCTATACCGGTCCGTTTTCGTACCGTCAATGCCGGATTCATGAATCCGTTTGTAACGGACAGTCCGTAAAGTTGTTTCTTGGGTAATACACAGCAAAAATGATAAAAGTCTGCTATATCGTAAGAAAAAAAAAAATGCTAAAAATCTGCTTAACTCAAAGGTTTTGTAATAAAAAACTTCTGAGTAAAATGTGAATATGTTTTATAAAATTCTTTGTTTTTTACCACACATTTTAGTGTTAAACTAAATTTTTCGGTTTTTAAATTTGTAAACATTTAATAGCATTAAAAAGTTTCAAAAATATTTAATTCTAAAAAACTTAATTTGGATTGAAAAAAAATATACCGAAAGCATATTTTTAAAAACAAACATTCTAAAAGCATTTGACATATTTATTTAATTGTAATTTGGTTTGTTATTGATTTATAATGCAATAAATAAAACGTGTGATAATTTTTACCGAAAGTGGCAACGTAACTTGTTTATTTTAAAAAAATATGTCACCTCCCAAGAAAGTGGTTTCAATAAAATGTTGAAACTTGATACATTTTTTGCAGAAAATGTTGCAACGCGGCTCAGTTTAAAGAGAACATGTTGGTTACCGAGTTGGGCAGAGCTTGAATTTATTTCGAGAGCCAAATGAGATGTATTGCATCTCTTTAAAATAGTTATCTATGCTTTAATGTTACATTAGATAAAATACAAATGCAAAAACATACATACTACACCATTTTATTTTATGTTGCAAATTTATAAATTTGTGACAAGGCTTTACAGTTTTATCAAATATATGGGATAATCTACGATACTGTAGGATTTCAGATTATAAAAATAAAAAATTGCAAATTAGTGGCACACAATTTTTTTTTCCATATTAGCTTATTTCAAATACATAAATATTGTTTTTTTTTTGAGTGCTGAAAAGGTTACAAACAAAAAAATTTTCTCTTACAAAATTGTTAAAATTTTTTTCGGGGATACAACCACACGCTATCGAGTAACCTTTCCGTGCTAAATCCCAATATTTCAAACACATCTGGTTTTGGCGGAAATTGAGGTCGAAGTTAAGAAAACTCAACTTAAAACTGAATTGCACATGTGCGGTTTAAAGAATTACAGGGTCAAATTTTATTTTAATGATAGATATCAGCATGTCTCATCTTATATCATTTTGTACTTCAAAATAGAAAATGTCTTGACTGGTAGAAATCACTATTACTATTATTATGTGGAAACGCTAAATTGATCGGATAATCTTTAAATTCTATACAAACTTTTTTCTCCAAATTGCTAAAGGCAAATTAAAAGCACGCCCGCGGCTTCAATAACTATGGGGTCCAATATATCTAGAATTGTAAAATTTATCATAGCAATCATTTGTGAAAGTGCTAAATAGATCGAATTCTATTCAGTACGCCTAAAAATTCAACATTAAATTAATTGGTGCATCCGCAGTTTAAAGTATTATAAGTTGAAATCTGGCTTGTATGATAGAGGTCCTCATTACTATTGTTCTGTGTAAGTGCTTAAATGATCGGACTATCACTTCCCTTTCGACATCACATTTAGCTCCAATAATCTATGAAAAGCTACAAAATTTAACCTTACAAATTAAACCTATGGTTACCAATAATAATACGATTCATTTAGCACTCCACTGAGAGAATTATCCTTTATGATATTAATGAAACATTTTATATACTTTTTTTAAGGGAAGAATTTCGTTATATCCAAAAATTTTATTAATATTAAGAATTTTTTCATAAAATTTTTATTATAAAATTTCATAGTTTCATAAAAAATGCATTCGATTGCAAAAATTATTTCTTCTTCATAAATTTTATGAAAATTTTCTTTAGAGCTATGAAATTATTTCAAAGACTTAAATTTTGTATTTATTCATTAAATTTCATATTTTCATTAATTTGCATACATTTTATACTTTGTTTCAACACATTTCACATTGTCACACATTGCTTTATTATTTCATCGTAGCCTTTTATAAATTTTGGACTTCTATGAATTGAATGAAAATTTATATGAAGCGGTTCATTGGCTTAGTTCCAATGTATTTTTCAAGACATTGATGATGATTTTATTAATTAAAAAAACTTCTTAATATTGTTATGAAACTGTTTCATAAATTATACTAACGCTCCATTGACAGAATGATTCATTAGTTTCATAATTCTAAAAACATTTCATAAACTTGGACTTTAATGAAGCCTGTTTCATAGATTAAATGAAAAGTTTTAATGGACGTGTTTCAGTCACAATTTTCATAAAAGCTATGAAGAAATTCATTATTGAAGCGAAGATATTCTCAGTGTCACACACAATAATACTAGTACTGATATTGGCCGCTCACGCAGGACTGCAGCTACTTATTTCTCAAACTGCGGATGTGCCCTTCAAAAATTATAAAACGTTAAGATCTGATAGAATTTTCAGCGCGTAGTACCAATGAATTCCTTCATTAATTTTTTTAATTTTTTCATAAAAAAGTCCCCAAAGAAATGTTTCATTAATTCAATGAAACGTGTTTCATTAAATCAATTTTTATGAAAGTTTCATATTGACCCCATGAAAATTTCATGAAGTATATGATCTTTTTCAAAATCTAATGAGTTCTAAATTACCTTAAAAATCCATACTATGTAATACACGATTACAAAATTAAAAAAAAAAAAAAATTATTGTGAAGAACTTTGCGTTCATTACATATCTATTGAATTTTTACATAAGAACTTATGTCGACTTAAGAAATTTTTTTAAGAATTTTGAAGTCAATTAACATATCACATCAACACTTAATTGATATGAGACCGCCCAAATCTACTTATTTTCTTTTGAGAAATGACAGTATTTCATTTCATTTCATACTGTTGTGTTGTTGGAGTCGTACTTCTGAGATTATGTATCAAGAACAAAAACACCGTGTATTAAATAAAACTAGTTTTAATCACACAAACCTCGACCTGACGATAGCTCAGAGGGATAAAGCGCTCTGTCTAACGTGTAGTGTGAGTGCATGTGGCATAAGAAATCAGTTTATCTATACCACGGTCAGTCAGTGATTGCACAGAAAATTTCATATAGACGCAATCGAACAATAAAAACATAACAAATATTACAATTATTCAAAATTCAAAAAAACAGGGTCACTGACGAAGGTCAATACCAGAAACTGCGCAGTCTGATTCAGAAAAAATTGAAAATTTGCAATGTAGTTACGATTTTTAGAAAATACACTCATTCTCTCTACCACCACGCCTTTCACACTACTATTTTGTTAGTCCAGAATTCTGAAAAATAAAAAAATTACACTAAACCATTTTTTTTTTGCATATATTGCAAGATAAAAATTTTATTGGAAAAATTAGAAAAATTTCATTAATTTAATGAATTTATTTTAATGAAATTATGAAAAAATCATAAAAAAATTTAATGAAAAATTAACAACAATAATGAATTTTCATTCAGTTAAGGAAATATTTCATTAAATAATTAATCTAATTCAATGAAATCGATTCATTAATACCATGAACGAAAATTGTATCAGTGTAGGCATGATGAGATTTGTATTGTCATATTTTGTTTATTTCTGAAGGCACATTAATCGATTTGGTCCATTTTATTAGTTTATTTGTCATTTATATGCCAATATAAAACAATTTGCAGTTGAAGCTGAAAATGGAAACATTAAAAATCTCTGAAATTTCTATTTATTGCAAAAACAGAGTTAGAGGTTTTGGAGGGCAACTATTTTTCCTTATTGATGGCTCATATTTGCTTCAACATGTAGAATATTTTGTAACATTAGGATTATCATCCTCCAAATGTTTTAGGCTATTTCCTTTTATGATCAAAAAGTTATCCTAAAAAAGTTGAAAAAACTTTTAAAAGTTCCAAAAATATTAAGGTAGTTCTTAATTGAGTAGAGCACATTAACAGTATAAATATTAAAATTAGGATATTTGCCTGGTCAAATACGTTGCCTCAAAAATGTTGATAGCATAAAAAATATTATTTACTATTTTAAAATGATTTAAATCCTGAGTTACATGGAATCGTACGGTTCCGTCGATTTTCCCATATCTACAATAATATTAGAAACTAAAGGAAATTCTTTAAATAATATAGAATTACAAAAAGAATTTAGAAATGGTGTTAATGATAAATAAGCACAGCAGTGTTGAGCTGTTAAGTTGTGTAATTTAATATTATGCCTTAAAAAAATTAACAAGAAACAGAGACTTATTTTTTCTTTGCCGTCTTCAAAATATGCTAATGTATTTATGAATATGACAGCTGTCAAATAAAATACACCTACAAACTCTTTAGGTAAAAAAACGAAAAAAATACTATGATACTTAAAGAATGCTTACAAAAAATGTTTACTTTTTCATAACGTTATGAAATGAAAAGATTCAAACCAGATTTTGACACCAAATTAAACACAAACATTTCTGCTGTAATAATTATACACACAGAGAAATAATCTGCCAACCGAATTGAAAGCTGTATTTTAATGGAAA
The DNA here is from genome assembly GCA_021234595.1 of Delia radicum. Lineage (NCBI taxonomy): Eukaryota > Metazoa > Arthropoda > Insecta > Diptera > Anthomyiidae > Delia > Delia radicum. The sequence continues at coordinate 237,747,223 of CM037852.1, forward strand.
CAACTTATAGATTCAGTTAGTACAACGATATTTACATTGGATTTCTGAATATTTTGTGTGTTGCAACTAAATTCAATTGAATTCACCAAACTTTGTTGTAAAAACTAACATTGAGTTGTACCAAGCGACTAAAATTCTTAATAACCGAATTTGAGTCGAAGTACTCGAATTTTAGTTGGCAAACAGCTACATTTTTCTCTGTGTGTAGTTGTTTGAGTTGTAATGCAGTAGGAAGTCATTTGTAAAAGAAACTTAATTGTTGACTACATTTGTAGTTCATTTAAAAAACACAAACCACAGTAAATTACTGAATTATGATTTTAAAAATAAAACAAATAAATATTTGTTAATTTTTTCTACATATGTGGTTAATTTTACTAAAATTGTGTTTCAGTTTTTTGAACAGTAAAAAACAAATGACAATGTTAGTTGAATTTACTGAAATGTAAGTCGTCCTTTTTTCAAGTGAAATTTAATTTGTTTTGAACTACATTTGCAGTAGTCTTTACCTACATCGTATTCTAAATGTATAAATATATTTTTGCCATTCGTAGCCAGACTTAGCGAATTCTCTTTTTTTGCCAAAATGCACCATTACTAGTTGTGCCACACTATATTTCTACCGTTTTTTTTGTTTATATAGCACTCGAAATTCACTTTTTTTCATTAAAAAAAAAAATCCACGAGGTTGTATGTTTTGAACAGCTGTTTAAACGCAAAGTAAATGACTTAACTTGCTCAAAATTGGACAGTAGTCTATTAACAGGTGGTACTTGATAGGAGCAGTGTTGCGTTTCATATAACTACGAGGGAAGTTCGAAAAGTCACGGACTTATTGATCCGCCCTTGTATTGAAAGTTGAGCAGAATTTAATGGTTGTGGTTCATTCTGACATTAATATGGTTTAAAACAGTGGTGCGCATTTTATAGCACAATTGTGCTTTTACTAATTCACACATATTCTTCTGCTCTTTGATTTAGTCGTCGCTGATACAGCGCAAAGCGGAACATTTGCCCAAATCTTATAGACCAATAAGTCTTAGTTCTTTTCTCCTTAAGACCATGAAGAAAGTCTTGGACCACTATATCAGGGATGTGTACCTGCTGCGCAAACCCATTTATGGGTACCAATTTGCGTATCAGCAGGGAAAATCCACTGAGACGGCTGTCCATCAACTTGTCACTATGATCGAAAAGGTACTGGAGGCGAAGCAAATAGCCTTGTGTGCTTACGTTGATATTCAGGGCGCTTTTGACAACACGTCCTACGATGCGATTAAGACTGCGATGTTGAGGAAAGACATCCCCAGTGTTATCGTTAGTTGGACTCTGGAGATGTTGACATCTAGAGTCATTACATTCGGCATCGGGAACACTTCTAGGACCATAGGGGCGGCTAGAGGCTGTCCTCAGGCTGGTGTGCTATCGCCTCTGCTGTGGACTCTGGTCATTGATGAGCTGCTTGAGCAGCTTAATGACCTGGGTTTTAGAACCTACGGATATGATAACGATCTTGTTATTTCTGTCACAGGCTGGGATGACAGGACAATTTCTGAGCGCATGCAACAGGCTCTGAACTTTACCTTAAAGTGGTGCCAGGAGAAGGGATTGACTATAAATCCCTCGAAAACCATCCTGGTGCCCTTTACTAGGAGACGTAAGTTATGTCTCACTGAGCCATCGCTTCAGGGGACGAGGATCTGCTTCTCTGATAGCGTTAAGTACTTGGGGGTTATATTGGATAGGTCTCCGAATTGGACTGAGCACCTTGATATGATCTCTAAAAGGGCCACTAGGGCAATGTTTGCTGCGGGAGATTGGCAGCATGAGGAGTGGGGATCTGAAGGGGCATCTTGAGATTGCGAAAATGTTCGCTGATGACCCGGTTATTAGGGTCAGTGACAAGATACTGCCTGTGCAGGTATTTCTGAGGCACTTTGTTGTTGTGATTTTCGACAGGAGCACGTGGTGGACTGGATCTTGGGTACCGGAGGTTGGTGCACAGGTCTGGTTCACGGATGGCTCGAAACAGTCGAACATGGATACGGGGGCGGGTGTCGTCGGACCCGGATTTCAGCGTGCTCTGCTCATGGGCAAATATCCCTCCGTTTTTCAGGCTGAGGTCTTCGCTGTCTGTATCTGTGTGGAAGAGTGTCTGCGGAGGAGGACACGGGGGGCCACGATCTACATTCTATCGGACAGCCAGGCGGCACTTGGCGCCTTGAGGGCTCAAGATGTGTCGCCTGGTATGGTTAAGGAATGTATCGACTCTCTAAATCGTCTAGGACTTAACAACTCCTTGACACTGGGCTGGGTTCCAGGCCATGAGGGGCATGAGGGCAACGAACGGGCCGACTGTTTAGCCAACTGCGGAGCTCGTCGACAATTCATCGGCCCGGAACCCTTCTGTGGCGTACCCAATGGATATGTCAGAGAGAGGCTCAGAAGATGGAGGGAGTCGGAGTTTGGGGCCTATTGGGCCAGATCGCCTGGGCAGCGACAGGCGAGGCTGTTTATATCTCCCACTGGGGAGAGATCGCGGAAACTCTTGTCTATGACGAGGGGCGAACTAAGGACCGTAGCGGGTTACCTCTCAGGACACTGTGGCCTCAGGTATCAATTGTACAAGATGGCACGATCCTCTACGGATACGTGCTGGTTTTGTGAATTGGAACCCGAGACCTCTGAGCATGTTCTCTGCCAATGCGTTTTTTGCATTATTATTTCCAGTTATTTATCTAATAAGAAGTGTTCACTTGAAGCGTCTGTTTTATACTGACAAATACAAGAACCGAAATTGTTTTTGACTATCAAAATAATATTGTTAGACTTGAGTTAACTCTTTAATAAAAAATAAAAAATATTTAAAATTGTAGTTTTTCTCAAGTTAAAAGAACAAAAAATTTTTTTACTAGCCGTTTTACTAACTTTTCTACTATTTTTTCATATGAGTGTAATTCGGTCAATTTTACTCTCTCGCTCTTGATCACTAATACCACATAAAAGCTAAAATGCGGAAGATATAGAAGGGAAATTTAATGAGATACCGCAGGATCGTTCTTTACACGACCTGGTCTAATGAATGAAAAACTTATAAGATTTTCGTCATTGTAATTATGAAAAAAAAAATCATAATTTAAATATACTGCATCGAATGTTTTTTACGAACTTATTATTGATTTTGCCAGTTAAATGGCTTCTTTCTGAGAACTTCTGGTAAATGATTTTATTATTTTCTGCAGAAAAATTTGATAAAGCATAAGGTAAGTAATGGTTTGATTTTGATAACCACAACGTAAGAAAATATTAAATTTTAAAACCAAAACTAAAATGGGAGAATTTCCGTACCAGCCAACTGAAATTTGTAATAACCGAATTTGAGTAGTAGTAACCGAATTTCAGTTGGCAAATAGCTAAATTTTTCTCTGTATGTATGTTCATTTTATATTTATAAACACAGAAAATTATTTCCTTCCGGATTCCCGGATATAAGGTCACCCACCTTATTTTTTTGGAACATATTACATTTGAACCTGCCACCAGCTACATGGAACCGGTTCTAGAACAGGTTCCTGGGAAATCTAAGGATTCACTGTCCCAGAACCAGTTCCATAAGTGGTTATAAAACCGGTTCTAAAGCAACCTGTTTTAGTTTATAGGTAAAGAACTTATTGCAAATAGGACAAACTGCATATAAATAGAATCGGTTGTAGAACAGAAATTAGCACCTGTTTCAATATAGTATAAGTTGTTCTGCAACCTGTTATTTGGATTTTACTGGGCAGTAATAAAGAAAAAATGTACCAGTACTATTTGGCATTATGGTTGGCATTTTCCATCGGGTTGATTTTTCGTAAAAAGTGTTCAATACTAATTAGCTTACCTTTATGCGGAGGTTCGGTACATTTCATTTCGAATTGCAAGTTTTTTCGGACATACATTTTTATATTAATTTGCTTTGTGATGTATAAATTTTGTTTTTAACTTTATGAGTTGTGATGAAAATAAAATGTTAAAATTTTGTCGTAAGCATTCATTAGAAAGTTTAATTAAACTGCTAGTTAAGCTACTGTAAAACGATGAGGATAAGGGAAAATAATTTAGGTACTAAAGTTGTCTTTTTTTTTTTCTTCAAAAATTAGTTTTTTAAACAAAAGTACTTCAAAGAAAATGCTAAGAATTTATCTTAAATGCCTTTCGATTTCAAATATTTTAAAACTTTATTAGAGTATGGTCCGTTATAAAAACAAAAATAAATAAAAACAAAGCTTTGTCATTTGGGCGCTTTTTTCAAATAATGTTTTAATTAAACTAAAATAATTTCTTTCATCTATGTATGTTTGTATGTATGTTGTTGGAAAAAGAAACTGTAAAAATTAATTATAAAGGTTGAAATTTAATCAAGATGCCAACAGATTTTTTTTCATCAAAAAATTTAACAATATGAAACAAAGTAGCTAACAAGGAAACTTTCTCGATGGGTTTTCCCCAACCTATAAAGAAATTGGGCAAGCAAAACGACCAAAAAAAAAACGTTATAGAAATAACTAAATTACTGCTACACTTATATCTATATATCGCACACATAGTGCAAAAGTGACTCAACTCAAAATTTTCCAGAAATCGAAAAAAAAATATTTGCAACTTTATACCATTTTTAGCAACAGTTAACAACAACAAAATAAACTGATAAGCAAGTGTATTGTGCATATTTTAAGCATATAAACCCCAAAAATTAAAATTTTGAGTAGAGTCACTTTTGAACTTGGTGTGCGATATATATGTTTGTATGTGTGTTTGTCCATCCAGAACTTTCTGGAGCCACTGGTCGGCCTAGAAAGTTGACAATTGGCATACTTACAGAACTAACCAAGAGAAAGAACTTTGCCAGATATTTGATATTCGATCTGGTGGCAAAAACCATTTTTACAATACACCATGCTTTTTTTCTATTGCGGTACAGTTTACTAAAGGGTCCGCCAAATAACTTTTTTTTTTGAACTCCTGAACCAATCGGACTTTGTTGGCGTCATACCAAGGTCTTTATGCAAAATTCATCTCAATGATGTCTCCGAAATGTTCAATTGTTGAGAACGACGGTGAAATGATGTTGATGGCGCATCACGCACACTTTCTGCCAGCAGCAATTGTTGAGAACGACGCACAGTGGGGTGAATGGTATCAAAAGTGGCGATTAATTCATAGAAGTCGTAATTTTAAAATGTTGTTATTTTTTATTGATTGATATTAATAAACACATAAAAACTCATCATTAAAAAAAAAAAATTGTTGAAGAAAAAATTTTTTTAACGTTTTATGGGGTTTTTTGTATTTTGAAAAAATTCGTCTTATTTGACTATTTTTGCTGTAACTTTGGAATGAAAAACGATAAATTAGTGAATTAAATTGTAAATTATAGCACACATTATGTGCTTTTAGAAAAAAAAATTTTTTTTTGTTTAAATAAAAGGACTAAATATTTAATATGAATTTATATTAGCAAATTTTAAACTTTAAATTCATATATTTTCTCAAAAATCCATAATTTTGTAGATTTAACTCAAAAAGACACATTAGAAAATACTATTAATTTTTATTTATAAATATTCAAAAATAGAAAACAAACATTTAAGAAAATAAACATTAAAAAATAGACTTATAAGGCTTTTGTATTTACTTAATTTCATTAACTTCATAAGTATTATTTACTTCCATGATCATCATCAACTTCATAATCATCACTATCTTCATAATCATCATTATCTTCAAAATCATCATTAAAATAGTCTTCATCATCACCTTCATCATCGCCATCATTATCGTTTTCACTGTGGGGAAGAACAAGTAACTCCAATGCAGACTTTGGCATTTGCTCCGTTTTCTTTTTACAGCTATTTCTCATGCTTGAAATGAATGGATCAGAACTCAAAAGAAACCTATTGAACACGTCTTCTATGGTATTTTTCCTACTGCTTTTACGCGAAAAGTGCTCCCTATAACTTTTAAAGTCCTTATTTCTAGCTTCTTGAGATTCTTCAGTTAGTTGGCCAATAGGCAATGGTGAAAGCGATATAATTTCTGGCCCGTGAATAAAGTATTTATGTAGAGTAGGAGGCATATAATACCATGGATAATTTTTAACAAATAACCTGGCAGTATCATTAGCGAAATTTGAAAATTTTTCTATATTGACCTCGTTGCCACTGGAAACAACTATTAATATTGTATGCATATTTTTTATCAACTGCAAATCAATTTTTGTAATTTCGGCAGATACTTCAGCATTCTTAAAAAAACGCCTTGCAGTATTCCCATCGTTTGAGTTTCCAAAACCTGGTTTTGGTTGGTCAACAATCAATCCAGTTTTCTCTCTAAATTCCTTTTGAATGCGTTTTTTGGTATTAGCAATAATTTTTTTTTCATCATCACATCTAGTTTGCCATATTTTTATCGGGAGTTTATATGATAAGTGAATAAGACACTCAAAAAATCGTATCCAGCCATGAAGAACAGATAAACCAAACTCCATGTTATCTATATTAACATCTTTTGTAATCATTTTTTCAATATTGTTAAACTCTTTACTTGTGGCGCCACATATATAGCACTTTTGTGTGGACTTTGTGTCTGTAAAAGCATTACAAACTTTACCGTCAATCATCACTAGAATAAGATTGTGATTAACTTTAGCTAATCTCTCTCCAACTAAGACTACGGAATCGATAAGAGCCTTTTTCTCTGTCTCCACTCTTTCTTTTTCGCGTTTAATATTATCGGTCGTTTCTTTCAAAAATTTAATTTTCAGGGGCCTGCAAAACCTAGTGGAAGACGGTCGAGGATTTTGCCAAATAGTTTTTTTTTCACAAACTAGTTTTAATGGCACAATCGATGTTATAAATACTGAAGAGTCTGAAGCGTTAATGTCATGAAAGGCTTGTTTATATGAACTATGTCCGGAACTACCGTCAAAGCCCCATTTAGAGTATAAAGTCATTTTAGACAGTTCTTCATTACCTAACAAATTGAAATCAGTATTTTGTATCGAAAAAATACGCTTTGTGGTATGGTCTAAGAGTGCTTGTAGATTTACTTGGGCTGACGTTTCAGAAATTTTAATTTCGTCTCGCTCTGGATAACATTTTTTTTTGCTTCTTGAATTATTTTATATGATGGAAATATCTCAGGCGCGGCTTTTCTAATTACATCATATTGGTATCGAGTCAGCTTTGCTTCTACAAACACGGAAAGAGCTTCCTCCGCACTTAATTTCTGTGGGGATACCTGTTCTAAACTTTTTCTGTATTTTTTCGCTTTTGTAGGAGATGATATTATTTCTTTAACGATTTTCGACGCATCTGTTTTTCCAGCGGCTCTCAAGCTCATTTGAGTGGCGTAAGCCAAAACAGGCAGTGGAGTATTATCTCTTAGATCTTTACATTTCTTTACCTTAGTTTTTTCTTTACATTCATCAAATGAGATATCATGCCTACCTCTTTTTTTAATTGGTGCTGGTGGTGGAATAAAAGAGATTGAAGCATCAAGCCAATTCTTGTTATTTTTTAAAAAAATATCATTCTTTCTCTGACTGTTTACCCAGCGCAGCTTATATTCTCTGCAAAAGCTATTAAATCTGTTCATAAAATCTACCATATCTGATGGGTCGACGCGTTTGATTACTTCCCATCTCAGAAGTTTGAATTTATCTTGAAGTAATTTAATATCTGAGTTCTTCATAAAATTATGTAACTCATGACGAGAAATGAAAATTGTTTTTGGACTTGTTCCTAAAATTAGTTAAATTTGAAACCGTTTTAAAATTTGCAAAAGAGTTTTTGTTTTCCCTTGTACCGAATAATCTACAAATGCACAACACTTTAAATAAATAACATCACATCACATTAAACAAAATATTCACAGTCAACACAAAAAAAATTAATGTGGCAGTACCGAATCTTAAATACCCTTCTTAGTAATTCTAGCAAATTGAATATCAATACATTAATATATTAATATCATCAGCTTAAACCAAGATAAAAAAACAGCACTCGAATGTTCTCACGCACATTGCCAACAATTATCATATAGTGTACAATTTAACAATTAATACAAATAGAGATGGAAGAGTGACGTGTACGTGTGTAGAAAAGAATTTTCATATGTAACTCATATTTTTAAACGCAACATTAAGTAAATAAATATTAACTATTTAGAAGATAATTTTAAATTCAAACTTGTTATGTCATTATACCATAAATATATGGAAAAAATTCTATTCGTTGTGAATAAACCAAACTTTTTTTTTTGTGAGTGTGCGTGATAAAAAGCTACTCACGCACCCATCTCTAATAAACATTACTCTCATTACACTCATTAGCTACAATAACAACAACAATAACAACAAAAGATAATAAATACAACTTTTTGTTTGTTTTTTTTTCACATTCACTTTTAGCAACTGGAGTTCTCTCACAAAAACCTTCATAACTCAAAAATCGCACCAATGCGCAACAAGGCATTCTGGGATTTATTAGCTAAAATCTCATATTTAAAGAGCATAAAAACATTTTTTCCCCGAATCACCCACAAAGTTGTTGAAACTCAATGTAAATACCAAAAATACCACATTTTTAGAGCAATTTTGTTTTTTTTTTTTTTTTAAATATTTCTAAAACATTTATCTAAACAAAAAGTAATTTTTTATATGCTCATATACCTGAAGTTGACGGTTCCATTATAAAACTTTTACTTATAGAAGTCTTAATAAAAAATATAATCACTTGAAATATCAAAATTTTCTTTTTTTATCAATGCGAGCAAAAACAGCAAAAATTATTGAACTTTAAGCACTCACTGCAAATAAAGTAAACAACTCAGAACTTTAATTTTTGCAGTTAGTGATGTAGCATTTTATCTACTTTCATATGGTACCAAATACCGTTGTGAAAGTTAAAGTTCATCTTTTGAATTAATCGCCACTTTTGAAGGCTCTCACCCCACAGTGCGACGGTGAAATGATGTTGATGGCGCTTCACGCACACTTTCTGCCAGCAGCAATATTCTCGGGTGTACGCACTGCTTTTGGCTTTTCACGCTTTGGTTTATCGATGAGGATGCCAGTTTCTTTCACTTTTTTCACAAGATAACGAACATACGGACCATATTCGTTCAGCGGAAGGATAAAACTAATTATCTGTCAAATCAGACATGAGCTAAGTGTTACCATTCACGAAATAAGCACTAGTTGAAAAAAAAAACGTTAGATGGCGGACCCTTTAATTAAGGCTGAATTAGTTTGTACGTTACGTTCCGTGACGAATCAGCTGTTTTTAATGTATGAAAATGAGTGTGTTTGGTTAGTTTGTTTGTAGCATACAAAAAAGTAAAACCCATTTCAATTACGAAAACCACCGATTCAATAACTTTAATTGCTGAAATTCCACCAACATCAATTAGAAATTGATAACTCTTTAATTTGATTATTTTTAAATTAAATGATAACTTATTTGATTAAAAGGTGATCAATATCGTATACCTTGCCAAAAACCAAAAAAAAAAAAAATTGTTGTTGCCATACCAAATGTTTTGTTGCCATACCAAATGTTTTTTTTTTATAAAACTGTTGTTGCCATACCAAATGTTTTTTTATAGCTTGAATTTTATAACATTGAATTTAAACAGGCATGAAATTCTCATTTAGTTAGCAGATTTATTTATACTTATGAGAACAAATTCCCAGAGAATTTTTCTCTTTATTGAGGTGTAGGGACTATGGCAAAATTTTTTTTTTGTATTTTTTCTTTGCAAAAATTAGCACTTTTGTTGAAATCAGAGTATTTTTTTTTTTTTTTGAAATCATTTTTAATATACTTTTTGCATTTTCTTTCTGTTTAAAAATTTTTTTTAAATTTTTATTAAACGAAATTACATTATCAATTTAATGATAATGTTGTAGAATAAAGAAATTTTGAATAAATAAAAATGAAACTAAATTATTTAACTTAGTCATATAACAAACCTAATAAGAATTAATATCTTAACTAAATGAAATGAACTTTAATACCACTAACTAATACCACTTAACATTCATAAAAAACAACTACATAACTATTACAAAAAACAACAACAATGTGTTCATGTTTGCTTTTCAGCGATTATATAAAAAAATGTCAATCATGTTATGAATTTGAGCAATTATTTAATTGATTCAATTAATTTTTAATTGACAGCTTTTGAAATTTTCAACAAACCGATTTAGTTGAAAAAGGTAGGGAAATATTTTTTTCTGTGCAATGTAATGTTGCATGCCGGACGAACCTGTTGAAAACAGAATTTACTGTACTACGTTAAGTGACAGCCAAAAATATAAATAAAGGTTTTGTGACATATAATGATAATGAAATTACTGCTATATTTGCAACTAGTTAAATAGTAACTATAATTATAATTGTTATGACGTTCCGGAACGACATAGCTATTGTTTTGTGTCGTTGCACACAAACCAGCCGGACGAAACTGTTCCTTACAGAAACGTCACGCAACTCAAAGACTAATGGAGTCTTTAGACGTGCCTTTTGAAAGCTAAGGCTTTGGGTAGCAAACAAGCGTATGTGTGTTTGGTTTAACAGAACTTCCTAAAGCTCTCTGATGACTTTAAAGTATGAAGTTTGACATAATTATAAGTCTCAGAACTTAATTAATCCAGCTTTTTGATTTTCGGTCTGTTGCTGCGTCCGAACGATTTTAGATATTATACGGCATTTTAAAGCACCCAATTTAGGTTTTATCTCTAAAAGACTGATGGATGTTAGTTAAAATAACGAAGCATTTTCATATACTGCTAGGTTGTTTGATATTGGTTCGTGAAATAAGTAGCTGGGCAGCAGCGGTTGTTTTTACAATTTGAGAAGATGTAGCATTTTTATAGCTTTCTAACCTCCCTGTTAAGCTACAGATTTGAAATTGGACACATTTACAGCTCTTCTTAAACATAATATACTACCACAACCAAGTATTTATGCAAATTCTGTGTGCCGAGACACGAAGATTAGGTTAAACAACCACCATTTCGAAAAAGAAAATTTCCCCAATTTCTTCCCGCTATCTGCAAAAAACTGGACCTGATAAGAACCAAATTTTGAATTTCACACTTTCAAATGGGAATATCTCATTAACACTTAGCGATAGCCAACACATTTCTGTTAGTCTTTACTAGCAGATTACAAATATGTTATTTGCTTACAAATTGGGTAGAAACATTTAGAAAGCACTAGAAAGCACTCAAAAATTTATATGCGAGACTTTCCTATTTTCGGTGTTGATATTGCAATCACCGTAGATTTTGGAAGGTTCAAGAACAAAAGTTAAACACAACATTACGTCATTTATGACCGTTCCAATTTCATTGCAATCGGAGACTACACTCAGGGAACTTCTGTTGTAATACAGTTTCTTTATTTTAAATGTAAATGTCAGTCATTTGTAGAACAAATTTAAATATTTACTAACCTTGTAGTTCATTTAAAAAACAACCCACATCAAATGACTGTTTTATGATTTTACATTCATTTTTTACAGTTGTTTTTTGTTATTTAAAAAAATAAAAAAAAATAAATGTTTGTTTATTTTTTACTACCATGTGGTTCATTTTTACTACAATTGTTAGTCATTTTTTGAACATTAAAAAACAAATGACAATGTCAGTTGAATTTACTGTAATGTAAGTCGTCCTTTTTTTAAGTGAAATTTAGTTTTTTTTCAACTACAATTGCAGTGGTCTTTACCTACATAGTATTCTAAGTCTAAGTAAGAAATGGCACAATTATTTCTATATCCCACTGTGCGTGTAAGTAGTTTTTTTTTTTTTTGAGATATACCCTAGGGTCTGTTTTTATGCGGTAGATGCGTTCCAAAAAAAAAAAATACGCATAAACGAAATCCGCATAAATAAAGACTCCACTTCCATACAGAAATGAGAGATGCGTTCCTCAAGTTTGAAAAACCGCATAACTTCAAATCAAAGTGTAATAATTGAACTAAAAACGCATACAAAAATTAAGAAAAACAATCATTTATTTTTGAAAAACAGTTTAAAGAAAAAATAACTCTTATGTATACATAAAAATGCAAAATTAATTTAAAAAACTAAGTTTAATAACAAATTTAAAAAAAAATAAGTTTTGCAATTTAAAAATTTAGAACATCATATTATCCGAATCACTATCCAAAATGTGTCTGATCATATTATAAGAGCTCGTTCCATTTTCTCTGTTGGTGTTCACCAAAACATTTTGAACTAAGTTTTGTGCCAGATAAAATAGATTTTCTTATTTTAGACTTATTTTTTTAATAGCTCTAATTGAAGATTCGCCAAGTTTAAATTGTTTTCCAATAGCAGCATATTTCTCACCTTTTTCTATGCGATGTAAGATTGCCATTTTCGATTCCAAAGAAATTGCTTGTCTTGTCTGTCTTAGTTTTATTAATATCTTATAAAAAATTCTATGAAAAAGATTAACTTTATTTTAACAATACAAACACATTTTTTTTACACTTATCTTTTAAATCACAAAAATAACATTAATTTAAATTAGGATTTTAAATCATTAAAATTAAGAAAGAATGCTTACAGTATGAACATTGCAAGTTGAATGACCGAGTTACATGCGAATAGAGTGATGCCAACTATCATTAAGAATGTATATTAAATAGTATTAAAAAAAGGTGCCCAATGGGAAATGGGACCGGTTATGCGTGTGCCACAGGATTGGTTCCTTCGTGCCAGAGACCGGTCCTCTGCTAAACCCTACCTTATGTAAACAACTGGCAACTTTAACATTTTTTTGTCATAGGAGGGGGTCATTTGCCCTGCTTTAAACCACATAGTGGCATGCCACAGGACTAACCAAAGATGGGCATACCACAAGACTGCCGCAAAAGGCCCATGTCGTATAAAATAAACGAAAACTAAACAAATGGGTAAAATTCTGGCCAACTGGTTTTTTCTTGTTAATAAGCATTCTGGTTAAGTGATATGTCCGCCCTTTACCAGTCACAGGATTAGTAATTTTAGGACAATTGACACTGCTTAATCCACCCTTCTTTAACCAGTCACTTTTAGGTCAATTGACTCCTCATTCACCATAGGGTGATTTAAAAACCGCATAACTTCAAATCCGCATAAAAATACACCGCATAAAAACAGACCCAAGTGTATTTAACTTGTCACTTGATGTAACCTCTTGACATCCTTGTGCACAAAGTGTACTATGTTTTTATAAAATTTTCTATCCAGAGAGTTTTTTTGCCAAAAAAAAAAAAATCGTCAAAAATAAAGTGAAACATTTTTAACAATTATTTAAAAAAAATATCAAAATTTCTTTTTGTATAATTTTAAATAATTAAAAAAAATTTAAAACATCAATTTAAAAGTGTTGCCTATAAACTTTTCAAAAACACATGACGCTTTTAGCTGGCGCTGCGTCGATTTATGTGAATAAAAAAACACATACATAAAAGATTGTTGATTACACTTACTAATACGCTTGTGGGCTTTTTAACTTCATTTCCATATAAGATATGACTGATTGTACAAGAAAAAAAAAAAACTTATTCACAATCAACAAATTTTACCACGTTGCTATTGATTCTTAATCAAAGTTTGTTTCTCAGAATATTTATTCTTTAGTTAAATTGAGTGTCGAAAAAAAAAATACGCATGAAGAATTTTTTTTAATTCTTTCTAAAGTCCTTAAGCAAAACTAAACAATATCAAGTAATTTTGACTGTCTTAAATTTTTCAATTAAAATCTTTTATAAGAATTTAATAGCGTTTTAGTTGTTGTTTCAAACTTTAGCCCAATCTGATAAATGTTGTTTTTCTGAGAAAAATTTAAACTTTTTAAACAACAAAAATAGTTTTGTATACACACTGAAAAATTAAGTTCCAACCAAATTAAAAAATATATTTTGGTTGCTACAAACAGTAAATTCGATTCTCACAACCGTATTCAATTGTGGATTATGAACATGTTGGATATTGCATCTAAAATTCAGTTGTGTTGACTGATTTTTGTTGTGAAACCAAATATATTTTGTTGATGCAACTAATCTTCGTTACAGTACTTAAATTTCAGATATAAATTGACAACACTTTTCTCTGTGTGTCCATAATTCATAACTGTAACTACCTTAAACACAACTAAGAACATAATAAACACAGTTATATTATTATACACGCAGAAAAAAAACAGGGTAATATTACCGAAGTGCTTAGTAATTGTACAACTACAGTAGTATTTGTAGTATTTGGAAGATGACAAAGCCAATTGTGACAATATTTTGTTGTTGTTTTTGTTTTTTTTTTTTTGATATTTAAATTTTGAATCTCGCTCCTAGACGAGGACAAAAAATTCTCATTGAGTTTGTGATTTAACATAACAAATATCTCTAGAAATTCTAACAACAAAGTCCCCTGAAGATTTCCTTGGGTAGGAATGAAATCCGGATAGGGACACGCCTACATCAGATTGTTTTTCCCAATTTGTTAAATAAGTTTTGGGACTTTAGCACATTTAATTACTATAAATACATAAGCTTTAAGTTAGTTTTACAAATTTCTTGTAAAACATATGAATTTTTTTTTAGAAATATTTTACTAGGCTTGTATATGATGCACTTCAAAAACTCTCGACACTTTAAGATAAAATATTAAAAAAGAAAAAATTATGATGTTAGCGAGATTATTCAAGTTCAAGATCATTTGTGTTTTGTTAAACAAAAAAACCTGTAAAGTTTATTTATTAATTACAAATGTCTTCATCCGCTAATTTAATGCAGACTTTATCTACTGACAAGTTCTTACATGTTTCATTTCGCGTCACCGAAAAACTTCAGAGAATCAATATAGAAGGGGAAGAAGATTTTTACCCAAATTTGAAGGAAAATTGTTGAAGATATTTTAAAAAAATTTCTTGTACAACCCGCGAAACTTCTGCATTTGTGACACACATACATATAAGTATCAAAATTTGAATTCCGTTCATATTTCTTAAAAAGCTAATAAATGTACATTACACACAAAAAAAAATAAAATTCATAATTTTTTATGAAAAAGTTCATATTTTTAAAGGTTAATACTACAGTAAAACTCGCTTAAGACGAACTCGGTTAAGACGAACCCTCGCTAAATACGAACTAATTTAAAAGTCCCGACGTTTTGGCAACAATTTTCATATAAAATACATCTTTTAATATTTACTCGGTTAATACGAACCCTCGGTTATTACTAACTGTTTTAAGCAGTCCCTAAAACTCGTTTTCATACAAATTACCATGTTTATTACACTCTTTATCCGTTTAATGGAATAGATCTAATATGAATTCCATATCCGTGGATGACTTTCTAGATATAGATGCTAATGTTTTGACGTCACATACTTTATCAGATGAAGAAATATTGGAAATTGTTAATCCTCCCGATGTTAAAAATTTGTAAAGTGATAAGAAGTCGAAATAGATTAGGAAGTACCTAATATACAAACGGTACACAATAGTTTAATATACATAAAAAAATATATTCGAACAAAATCGTGTGCCGAAGAAGCTGACAATAATATTTTGGTAATAGAAAAACTTATAACGAATGAAATCGTTAATTCAGTCATTCAGAAAAAAATAACACACACAGAGAAAAATTTAGCTCTTTGCCAACTGAAATTCGGATACTTTGACTCAAATTCGGTTATTACGAATTTCAGTCGTTTGGTGCAACTTATCATTAGTTTTCACAACAAAGTTTGGTTAATTCAACTGAACTTTAGTTGCAACATCCAAAATATTCAGAGATCTAATTTAAATATCGTTGAACTAACTGAATTTATAAGTTGACACCATTTAAATACACTTTTCAATTCGGTTGGCACTGCATTTCTCTGTGTGCAGATATTTGTTTAAAAAAATAAAGAATTTTAATTGAATTTGTAATTGTAAATGCTTGAAATGCTAATTTTATTTTTTATTTATGTAAAATTCTGAATAAGCTTGTTTTTGTTTTAATAAATACATATTTTTTATCGTTAAAAAAAACCCGCTTAATACGAACCTCGCTTAAGACGAACTAATTTTTTTGGTCCCTCGGAGTTCGTCTTAACCGGGTTTTACTGTATTTATGAAATTAACTTACTATTTATGAAGTGTTCCTAGTTTCCCTAGCATTTATGAAAAGGTACATAAAATTCCCAGAATTATTGCAATTTATACAAGTTTTCTTAAATATTAGGATTTTGTACATTGGCAAATTTTTTAAGTACTTTTTCATAAACATTAAGTGTTTCTACATATATTTTAAGAACCTTGTCATAATTTACGAGACACGAACTTTCCCAGTATTTTTTATGAACTGTTCATAAATGTTATAAAAAAGTTCATAAATTAGTACATTGGCAAATTTTTCATAAAACATTCATAAATAGTATGATTTTTTTTTTTGTGTGTACGGTTTTAGTAAAATTTTTGTATTTCCTCGATATTTTCCACTTTTAAGGCCGTGTTGGAAGATACTGATTCGACAGCCCAAATCTCAAAAACTGTGATGTTTGTAAGTGCTCCATATGGAATGGAATTTTTAAACATATGTAAGTATATTGTGAATAAAGTCTTTGGAAAATCTTGTCTTTGGGAAGTCTTTGTCGCAAAATCTTGTTAATCTGGTCCCTTGCCGGGACTACTAGGTAATCTAAATTAGTGTACCATTGATCCGTAATACTCATTATCCGTTTTCATTAAAACTTTTGTATTGTTTATGTTTCTATCAATGTTGCTACTAACGCGTTGTATTGGAAAAATAGTGCGGACTAAATTTTGCATGAATGGTATTCGATTTGATGGGGTTTCGATTTAATGCGGTTATCGGTAAGGGTAATGCTATTTTCATTTACTTATTTCGGTAACGATATTTTAATTAATTTTGGCAACGTCATTTTCAGTTGTTTTGGTAACGTTATTTTAATTATTCAGGTAAGTCAATATACACTGATATTTTTAACCACATTTTACCCGAGTTCCAATGACTGGCTATTTTGTGATCACTCTCTGAGAAAAATATATCTATTTACAGCGATTAGTTTTTCTAATCCGGTTAGATTATTTCGGTCACTGTATTTTAAGGAAAAATCGCCAATTTGGTAACGTTATTTTACTTATTCAGGTAAGTCAATACACACTGATATTTTTAACCACATTTTGCCCGAGTTCCAATGACTGGCTATTTTATGATCACTCTCTGAGAAAAATATATTTATTTACAGCGATTTGTTTTTCTAATCTGGTTAGATTATTTCGGTCACTGTATGTTAAGGAAATCGTTATTTCAGTTATTTCGATAACGGTATTTTGGCGATAGCGGTATTTTATCTATTGCGGTAACGGTATTTTAAGGATATTGGGGTTTTAGTTATAGCGGTAACTGCATTTGATGGATAACGGTGTTTCAATTGTTTCGGTAACGATATTTTAGGAATAACGATAGTCAGTTGAAACGGTTTTTGAGGCGATAACTGCCAGCCTTGCAATTTTGTCGATTTTGTGGCAACTGTTGATATTTTGTTATAATATATAAAATACTAATTTCTGACAATATTTATAATTTGTCCTCCATAGTACATTACAATTTTTATAAAAAGAAGAAAACTTACGCAGTCTTTGTTGATTTTAAGGCGGCTTTTGATAAAGTCTCCCGTAAAGCATTGATATACAAGCTCCATACAATTGGCGTATCATCGAAAATGGTACATTTCATAGAAAATATTTATAACCACACATACCCTGCAGTATGGACTGGCAAAGAGCTTTCTAAGACTTTTTCAACGGAATCTGGTGTAAGCAGGACTGCCTATTGTCCCTTTTATTATTTGCACTTTACCTTAATGATCTCATGATCATTTAGAAGGGGGATTGAGTATTGAAAATTTAAACGTCCTTCTGTGTTATGTGCTGACGACATAGTGATACTTGCTGATAATATTGAAGTCCTGCAGCGGATGATATATAAACTAGAAGAATACTGCAAAAGTTGGAATGTGGAGGTCAATTTAGCAAAATCCGAAATAATGGTGTTTAGAAAAGGCGGTAAATTATCAAAATATGGTTCTTTAAAGGAAAAGAAATTAAAATTGCTAAGGAATATTGTTACCTATGAGTAAGATTAGATTAGATCAGAAGGCACTATGTACCGTGACCAATGTAGGTCTTTTGTGCTGCTTAAGGCGCTACGAAATAACCCCCAACATCCAAAAATGAAATAACCCCCAAAAAAATTGTGTAAAATTGTTTGGGGGTTTTTTCATTTTTTTTGGGGATTATTTCATCTTACGGTTTGGAGATTATTTCATTATGAAGCAACCCCCAATGAAATAAAGCCCAAAATTTAAATTCTTAGGAGATTATTTCATATGCAATTATTTTGGGGGTTATTTCATATATTTTGCTAAAAGTGAAATTTTTTAAATATTTGTTAGTTTTTCTGCGTGACGGCCTGCGGCCGCTCTTAGGGGTTTTCTCCTCCATGGGACGCGGCAGGTGGCTTCGCTGAATAAAGTTTCCCTGCGCGCGTCACACTAGGGAAGATAATGAGACGCGCGCAGGAAAACTGTATTCAGCGAAGCCACCTGCCGCGTCCTATGGAGGAGAAAACCCCTAAGATCGGCCGCAGGCCGCCACGCAGAAAAACTGAACAGTGTAACAAAAGAATCAAAAATATGAAAACAAAAAATAAAAAAAATTTGGGACATATTTCATTTCTTTGGAGCTTATTTCATTGGGGGTTATTTCATTTCTTCCTTTGGGAGTTATTTCATTACGAAACAACCCCCAACTTTTGGGTGTTATTTCATTTTCACCTTTGGGGAATATTTCATTTCTTTTGGGTATTATTTCATTTTTTTTTGTTGGGACTTATTTCATTTTTTTTGGGATTTATTTCATTGGGGGTTATTTCATTTTGTCGTTTGGGTGTTATTTCATTGGGGGTTATTTCGTAGCGCCGCTGCCTAAAGTTACCTACAGATTCAAGCTACCTATGAGTTACATTAACTCCGAAATTGATTTTTAAAAAACATGTGGAAATTAGAAATGAAGCTGCAAAAAGTACCCAGGTAGAAATTTGGGATGGTACAAAAAACGAAGAGTTTTCAAAACGTTTGTTTTTGATGGTACTAAAATAAAAGCGTTTCCAAAGCGATAATTGCAAATAATACGAAAAAAAAGCATTTAAAAAACATTATTTTGGATTGCTATTCGAACGTTCGGACAAAGTATTTTAGGAATACTTTTTATACAAAACTTACAAATATTTGTGAAATAAAAACACTGTAAAAACATTGGTTCAAAGCGTTTTTCCAACGTTTGTAAAAAGTACTTTAGAAGTTCTTATCGTACAAAATTTACAACGGTTTATAAAATAAAACCAATGTAAAACCATTGCGTTAAAGCGTTTTTCTAACATTTGCCAATAGTACTTTAGAAATACTTTTTTTTTTTACAAAATATTTTACTGATTAAAAAACAACACTGTCATAAGGGGTCTATCTATATGCGAACTCGGTTTCTTATGCAATTTTTTTATATGCTTTTCTCTTCATGAACCGAGTTCAATAAATCACTCAATATGGCCAGCCCATAATGTAGCGACTCTATAAAGTGTATAGTCCTTGTATATCTTTTATAAAGCACTATATTTTGAGGACAGATAAAGCAATATTTTAGAGGACTTTTTCAAAACTTAATAAAACGCTAGTTAAACTATTTAAAATTACAATGTTTTGTTACTTTATTTATATTATTTTAATCATATTTTACATGTTTCATTATTTGTGGTATTTATGAACAATTCATAAAGATCTTTATAATTTGTCTTTCGAGCGTTTTGACAATGTTCAAAATTACAACCCTCAAAGCGGTTATCATTTGGGTCGTTTTCATAACGCTTAATAACTGTAAGCCAAAATGTTCTGCAAATACTTATTTAACGATTGAAAAAGCATTTCAAAAATTTTGTTTTGCAATGTTTTGAGAACGTTATAAAATACTATCCTCAGACCGTAAATTTGGGTTATCATTTTGCACATTCTCAAAACGCTTTAAATTTGTAATTTGGTATGTTCTGAAAACGCTTGTACCATCATGAAAAATGCTTTTAAAACGTTTTAAAGATTGTATTTTTCTACCTGGGTAGTATTAACCAAACGTGGGCAAATTTCTTAAATAAAACAACTATATCTCTCGGATCGAAATGGAAATTATTCCAGGCAATCTGTAGAGCTATACAAACGTATGGTGCCCAGGTGTGGGGTTAATCACATTTTAATGATGTTGACAAACTTCAACTCTACTTCATCAAAAAAATATTAAGACTCCCAAACTTCACGCCAACTTATATACTAAGATTAGAGACATGTATTGAAAGTGGTCATTTATACACTCTAGATCTACATTTAAGATATGTGAGCAGAACCGTTTTTGAATACAAAGAAGATCGGCTGCCATACAAGCTAACAAAGGTACTCCTACGGCACGAATTATACTGGGTAAAAGAGATGAACAACATTAGTCGGGAATACAACATAACGTGGACAGATGAAACATTTAGTAAGACTCAGTGGAGTGAAAATCGTTTGGATCTGCTTAGCTCACTGAAAGATACTACCGAGAATATATGGCAAAAACCACACAAACGGAAAGAATTTATAAAAAATTAGATGTAATAAATGAAAATACATACTTGATCGGAGACACAAACATAGAAGATATATATAATGTGGATTTTTAAAGCTAGAAGTGGTTTAATAGCTCTCAATGGCAGTAGGTTTCAAAGTTATGTTCTCTCTGTAATATTAATGAAATTGAAAATAAAGAGCATTTTCTAGGTCGGTGTAGAGGCTCTAAGAGAGTTTAGAATTATGTATATAGGAAAGTTTGAACGTAGTGAAAACGAAATTATTGATGTATTAAATGGTATTACAATAGACTGGAATTTTTTGGCAAGCTATATAAAGGCAATTGTTAATTATAGACATTTTTTAGTAACTGAATATAATTTTTAAACATTTGTATTTCATATCATTCAAACTATCTTTTGTATTATTTTAAATAGTTAGTCGACTGACGACATATAGTCAAAGTCGCTCATTACTCACAATATTCTTATTTTAAGAAACTATGCTTTTTGTAATAATACTCCGACTACTAATAAAATACTGAATATCTGTGTAAAGCAAATTTATATGAAAATGTCGCGGTTTTACCGCCGCTAAAAGTTACTTTTTATATATTTTATGTTAAAAACTACTCCATCAGTTTACAATTTCGGGAAAAATGCGGTTGATGGTAAAACAATAACACGATTTACTAATGAATTCATATGAAACTTATTTTATGTAAATTATTGTTAAGTGCTAAATTTTACGATCGCTGGAAAAGATTAACCTCTTCACTGCCATTATACACTATAGTGTACACATTTTTAAAAGAGTATAACAAATATAATAATGCAGTAAAACTTAAATTTTTTATTGAAATATGTTTATTAGGATATTGGTCATTGAAAAAACTGGTAACCAGAGCAATATCGCGGCAATATTTGTAAATCAAGAGTCGTTTGGTGTATCTCCTAAACTAACAAAGTTAGAATCTTGATATTCGAATTTTTTAAAGAACTTTTTTTGGGGATATTAACCTTATTCTTTCTAATTAAATTACCCGTAACAAGATCCTGAAGTCAAAATATAAATGTATCCACAAACAAAAAGTCGGTAGTAAAATTGTTAACAATCATAGACGATTAAAAACAAAATTTTTTCGAAGGTGCAAACCATTTTTTCCGAACTTTTGTTAATAAAAGCTCTTTACAAAAAAATAACAACGTCTGAAATGCAAAAATTAACTAATTTCTATATTATGATTCTTTTCGAATTAATATGCAATGCTCACTAATGTCTTATACCCCTTGGACGAGTCTTCGCGAAAGAAAAATTTTGATACCCATATTGCCCATACTAAAAACATCTGCCAAATTTTGGTAAATCGCGACCTAAACCAAATAGTCAAATAAAAGAGTATTTATAACTTCTTTTATGTCAAATAGTGATTAAAATATATTGATGTGACAGCAAAATTATTATATTTTTGTGCAAAAACCTTAAAAAAATACATTTCACTGAATTCCGCGTGTATATGCATTGAGGTGGTCTTTCGTTGTATGGGCGAAAAATGAAAATAAGATTTTGACTGTACCCCCTTAATATATTTGTTAGGGTGTCAAAATACGCCACGCAAAAAATTAGAGTTCTAGCGTTACGGGAAGATGTCCCGCATCGCCCTTGAAAATCGGGCACCTTCGAAAAATGGGCATAATTTAAAAAAAAAATTACAAATTTTTTTTCTTCAAAATTAAAGAAATATGTGTTGGGTTTAATCATAACTACTCAGATAAAAAATATTACTTTCCCAGAAAATCGCTAACTTACCCTAACTTTGTGTCAAAAAAATTAATAAATATTTTGGGTGTACCTCAAAGTGACTTTTTTGAATTTTTTAAAATTTTATTCAACAAAAATCAAAAACCTAGTGTTTGCTGTCAAGTATTTTATTAAACACATCTCAAGTATTAAATATGCCAAGTACTGTGGATATCCGTTGGCAATTTTTTTTTTTAGAGCATTTTGATTCTCGGGGATTTCAATGTTTTTTTTTTTATTTTTATACATTTTTACTTTAAAACAAGGTTTTAATAATATTTCATCAATATTATTGTATATGCTCTTTTATATGATTGGAATAACTTTATTATAAAATACTATTTTTTCTATTGATAGTTAACCCATGTTAACCTGGGGTCTAATATGACCCACGTTAACAAATTAAAGGTTGTTAATAACATGGTTATGCTAGAACTCTATTTTTTTGCGTGGTGAATTTTTGTACCCAAACAAATATTTTAAGAGGGGGGCAGCCCCAAAAATCGCAAGTTGAAAAATAAGGACGACCCTAATATGCATGCTTCTTAATGTCATATACGTCGTTAGACGAGTCTTCAAAATAGCTTTCATATGATGTGCATAACTTGTATAGTGTAGTTGGTTAACGTCAAAAATTTTCCAAAAAATCAAAAAAAAAGAACTTTTTTAAAAATGGTCCAGCTCATGAAAGGCGGCCTCTAGACCAAAACTATTTTGGGAATAGTCATAAAACAAACTAATTCACATTTTCATAGGGGCACTTTTTTCGGCGAGTTGCTCTAATATGTATATTTAATTCAATATTTTTAGTTTTAGGTTCCAGTAGATTTATTTTAAATATCTCAAGGATTTTTAAGGTATTGTATATAATGGCAATTAAAGGTCGAAAAAAACGTAATTTTTATTTTTAATAAAAACTATATCAAACTTGCTATTGTATATATTTTTTAAAAACTATTAGCTTCTTTAATTTATTGATACTTATTTTATTTTTCTTTTTCAAGGGATCAATTTCTTTAATACAACTTAAAATTATACAGATGTCTTTTGTATATCAAAAAATTCCGCTGTATTGACCTAACATACTAGATATAGTATTTTGTATCTGGGGGAGCTTCCTATATATTATTTTTAAAGTTTCTTAAAAAAATTAAGGACCTTGTCATATTTTGTCACCACAACTGCTGTATATTTCTGATTTAATTACGCTTTAATACCTTTAATTTTTTTATGCGTAAAATATAAAGAAAACTAAAAACAAAAAATAAATTAAATTAAATACACAAAAAAATTGGTTTTATACTTAGATTGGAGTATAATTTGATAAATAACATAGTTCTCGACCCTCTATTCAACTACTCATTTAGTAATAAATGTTCAGGTTAGACTTGAAATACATTTGAATTATGTTTGAATTATTTTATTTTTAATAGTCATTATCTACACGAAAAACATTTGAAAAATACACTTGATATGTAACAGCCGTTACATATCAAGTGTATTTAACAAAATGTCAAAGCCATTCTCAAAGGTAACGTTTGAAAATCAAACTAATTTTGAAATCGTTATCTATTCAGGCCCAATAGTAACTGTTTGTTTTGTTAGTTTTACAAGCTCAACAAAAATTTGAAACTTATGTAGTTGTATAGTTGTAGTTCGATAATATTCACCCAGTTTTTTTTCTAACTGTAGAATATGAAAGTATACATAAACAAGTTAGTTTGTAAGATAATAATATACCCCATATATTTTGCAAATCTAATTATTTTCATGACAAAAATAGCATGATAAATATATAATAATAATCCCACACAACGTTATTATTGCAAAGAAACAGTTAAGTCCACTTGTTTGTGAGTAGCACATTACACAATTACCACTTAACACCTACACAAATATCCTATAACATACAAGTCATTCCATGTCAAACATGAAAATTAGAGAGCATTTCCACTGCAAAATCTTGATCATACAAATTTCGAAATAATTACAAAAATGTTTTAAGATCAGTTCAAAATATACTATATTTCTGAAAAACCTGAAAAAAGGGTACGGTAGTAAAAAATATATTTACAGAAAGGTGAAAAATCGGAGCATACTGATATAAAACTACACTTTTCCCGTTAATAATGTTAGAACGCTTCTTGTCGTAGAGTGATTTTGACACTAGATTTTAATTCAGCGTACTAAGGTACCTATAGAAAAGAATAATTTAGTTCTAGTGTCAAATATTTTACGGGCAGAATCTCTAGGTGTAAAAAGTACTTAAACTCATAGAAATAAACCTATAAAAATAGCAGAAAAAGATAAATATTGATTTGATAAATATTAATAAAATAAGAACAGCAAAAATAAATCTTTTAACTTTATAAAATTCTAGTTATATTCGATGTGAATTTTAGTTCATTTAAAACAGCATTTTACTCTGTAAACTTTTACTTAATATTTGTAGACTCAAAATAGCAAACAGAAACTGTAATATTAACAATAATAGCAATAATAGCTGGTAAAAAATAAAATAATTTAGCTTTTAGCTAGATATCTATCGATTTGTTTTTTGGAAAGTAATGGTTTCAGATGGTATTACAAAATAGCATTGTTTCGAAAATTAACACATAATTTTAAATAATCTATGAAAATTTAGTAGTTTCAAATTGCCCACCAATTTTAAAACGCTTTTATTTAAAGAAACATTAATTTTTTTTGGGAAAAATTATTTTTATTTATGACACAATATAGACTATAAATTATGAATTCCCTTTTTATAGAGAGCCACCGAACCTCGATCTTCTGTTTGGCATATTTTATGCTTGATATTCAAACGGCTTTTTGGCATAATGCCAGCTGGGTAAATCTGGCCAAAAGTAATATGTCGTCTTTAGGGTGTGCAGCTCTGATAAATTTTTCCAGTTTTACTAAATATTTATTAATGTAAACATCCGCGTTTATAGCCATAGCTTTTGAAGCCTAGATATGAAGTTGTGTTGTCTTTTGCCGAAATAGCTACCCACACTATTACTTTTGGCTCAAACTTTGCTTTGGCCGAATACCATACCTTGTCGGGAGTTTCTTTTCAACTCATCAGAATAAAATGCGGAATCAATACTTCCGCTGTTCTAAGCAAAAGAAAAGTATGTTTCATCGTCCAAAATTATTTGGAAAAAATATTTTAATGAAGTTTTTTTTTTTAGTTGTCTGCATTTTGTTGGAATTTCTGAAAATTGTTTTTTACTGTATTTGGGTACTGGCTTCCTCACGTTTTTTCGAATTATTTACTTGTAAACGCGAAATTTTATGGCCAACTTACGATTTGATGCCTAAATTTGATTAACCGGCGATTTTTTTCAATTTAGCAGGCCCATCTCAAATTTTTTTTTAATGTTTATTGACATTACCTACATAACTAAAATAACGTTACCCTAAAATACCGTTACCGAAATAACTGAAAACCCGTTTTCCTTAAAATAAGTTTAGTGAAATAACCGTTATTGCTAAAATACCGTTACAGAAATAAGTAGAATACCATTAAAGCTAAATAGGCTGTTTATATCTGCCTCTGGGGAGAAGTCGCGGAAACTTTTGTCTATGACGAGGGGCGAACTAAGGATCGTGACGGGTTACCTCACGAGACACTGTGGCATTAGGTAGCAATTGTACAAGATGGGACGAGCCTCTACGGATTCGTGCAGGTTTTATGAATTGGAACCCGAGATCTCAGAGCATGTTCTCTGCAAATGTCCGAGGCTCTCCGATAGGAGTGTGCGTTATTTTGGTGGTCGAATAGTGATGCCGTCGGACGTTTGGAACCTGGTAGGATGTTGGCTTCGTAGGGAGCCTGAACCTATAGGGTGTATTCGCTGGCAGCATAAAATACCAACTTCTGGTCGCGGTGTATAGTGCCACTCTAGTCTAATCTAATTAAAGCTAAATGACCATTACCGAAATAACTGAAATATCGTTACTCCTAAAATGTAGTTACCGAAATAAAAGACAATATCATTACCCAAACCGATAACCGCATCGAATGAAATACGATCATGTTGTGTTTAAAGTGCACATTTTTAAACATTTGATAGAATTTTTCTCTAGTCACCTAAATTTTTTTTTGTATTTTTGTAATTATTAAATTTGGTTTTCTAATACAAAAAGATGCAGTGTCTTATAAATCAGTATTAATCAGACTAGTTATAACTACAATAAGAATATGTCTAATATTGAATAAAAAAATATTAATATAAAAATACAAATAATATGATTATTAAAGAAAACATTATTAAAAAAAAAAACAAAATTATTTATATATAAATATATTTGTAGTATAATTTATGGAAAATATTCTGCAAATTATTCGAAAGATGGTTCCAGAGATATATTGTAAATATGAAAAATTCACATTTAAAAGCGTGGTCACGATGCCAAAATTGAGTTACACCACTGCTTCTTGGAGATGTTGAAAACTGTAAACGATCAAACAAATACTTTGGCTCCTTTGTCATAATAATTTTGTGAATAAAAATAACGTTTTTGAACTTTAGGTGCTTGAGAAATGACATATTGAATAAACGACAAGAATACTGGGTTATATGATCAAATGTTTTCATATTAAAAATGTAACGTACGATGTTGTTGTAGGTTGTAGTAGCTGTCTTATATCCTTAGAGTTGCAAGCTGTAAAAATTTCTGAAGAATACATGAGTGTTGGTATTAGATAGGTATTTGCCAATAGGATTTTAACTTTTAAAGAAGTAAACTATATGTCCTACCACTAGACTGGTTAATATGATCTGATCATGTTAACGTATTGTTGAATGTAACACAAAATTTTTCAACAGTGTCTACAATTTCAATTCTTGAACCGCCAATAAAAATATTTATTTGTTCACAAACATTTACATATTTTTTCTTTATTATCATACACTTTGATTTGTTGGGATTAAGTCGTAAACCATTCACCGAAGCCCATGTGTAAATTTTATCGGGATCATAATTTAGTTCCTGAGTTTTTGTAGTGATTGACTACTTGGGGCAACTGAGATACAGCTGAACCTCATCAGTATACATTTGTATATTAGAGTAGCGAAGTTGTTGTGGAAGATCATTGGCATATAGCGAGTATAGCAGCGGTCCGAGAATAGAGCCCTTTGGGGCACCCCTTGCAACTTTTAACGGACGTGAATCAAATCCACTACTATTAACAGATTGATATCTATTTGAAAGATACGAAGACATCAATCTGACGGCTAATGGAGAAAAATTAAATAATTTTGACACTTTAAGGCATAAAATTGAATGCCTTAAAGTGTCAAAATAGAGCCCTTTGGGGCACCTCTTGCAACTTTTAACGGACGTGAATCAAATCCACTACTATTAACAGATTGATATCTATTTGAAAGATACGAAGACATCAATCTGACGGCTAATGGAGAAAAATTAAATAATTTTGACACTTTAAGGCATAAAATTGAATGCACTGTATCAACAGCCTTGGAGTGGTCTAACAATACCAAAAAAGATAATCTGTTTTCGTCGAAGCTACTTCGAATTTCCTCCATCACATCGGTTAGTGCTGTAATACAACTGCATTACGGTCTGTAAAAATGAAAAAAAGTGAATTTCGAGTGCTCATTAAACATCATTTTTTGTGAAAAAAAAACGTCATTGAAACTCTGTGCCATCGATTCAATGGTAAAAAAGTGGTTTACTGACTTTCGTTGTGGTCGCACAAGTACAAATCTGGACGACCAATTGAGGTCAATACACCCGAAATGTCGAAAAAAACCACGATATGGTGTTGGCCGATCGAAGAGTAAAAGTGCGTGAGATTGTTGATGCCATAGGCATTTCATATGGCAGTGTGGTTTCGATTTTAAATGATCAGTTGGGTTTAAGAAATCTGTCTGCAAGATGGGTGCCACGTTTGCTCTCAATTGACCATAAACGTAATCGTCTGACAATTTCAAAGAATTGTTTGGAGTTGTTTAACCGCAATTCGAATGAGTTTTTGCGGCGTTTTGTAACTGTGGATGAAACATGGATCCATTACAACACTCCGGATACCAAGCAGCAGTCTAAACAATGGGTTTCTCAGGGTGAACCGTCTCCGATGAAGGCCAAGGTAAGTTTGTCGACCAATAAGGTGATGGCAACAGTTTTTTGGGATGCACGCTTGATAATCCACATCGATTACCTGCACAAGGGAAAAAACAATAAACGGCGAATATTATGCCAACTTATTGGACCGATTTAACTAGGATTGAAAAAAAAACCACACCAGATGGTCAAGAAAACAGCTCCTTTTCATCAAGATTATGCACGGGTGCACACGTGTGCAGTAGGGTAATAACTTTTTGCATTTTTTGCAAATATCAAATCTCCCCAGACAAAATCGTGTAGGGCATGGACAAATATTAAGAACTGCGTTTTTAGTTTTTCGCTATCGTTAAAAAAGGGTACGCACCAAACGCGTTAAAATTTCGAATCAAACAAAGTTAAAAAAAACTTTTTTTGATGCCTCAACGTCTGACCATCACATCTATATAATTAATAGTTTTCAATGGAATAGTTTTCTTCCAAGTGTGCTTACTTACATATGTATAAACCATATTTTAAAAAAATTGTTATTAAAAAAAATTTTAAAAATATATATTAAAGGCATTTTAGAAATCGCTGTCGGTGCGTACGGTTTTTTTACCAAATTGAACTGAAATAGTTTTTTTTATCATTAATACAATATTTGCCATTAGAAAACCCCTGGGGAGAATTTTGTCCAAAAAAAGTTATCGCCCTAGTGTGCAGTCTCAATGGCAAAATTCCCGCAGCCGCCATATTGTCCGGATTTAGGCCCCGGTGACTATTTCCTATTTTGAAACCTAAAGAAATGACTCGGTGGAAAGAGATTTAGCTCCAACGATGAAATTATTGATCAAACCAATGCCTATTTTATGGACCTCGAAAAATCCTATTTTTTGGAACGTATACAAAAATTGGAGAAACTTTGGACTAAGTTCAATACACTAAAAGGAGATTATGTTGAAAAATAAATATTTTTTGTTTGCAAAAAAAAAAACTGTGTTTTATTCAAAAAGTCACGGACTTCTTGAAACGCCATCGTATTTGCTTATGTAACAAATGTTTTAAAATTTTGGAAAAATATAGGAGAATTGCTATCGGTCGATATTCATTACCACAGTTGGCATGGGAATATTAATAAAAACAGTTGGCATGGGAATATTTATAAAAGTTGTATTAACCGAAGCGACATCAGACACTATCGTATGATTAGCTGTCTTACCGACACCAATATCACGTATTTTCTTATAAGTTATTTTACTATCAACTGCTGCATTAAATTTGTTACAATAATAAGTTGATATATCGTGTTTTATTTTTGAAACAACAGCTTTTCTAGCCAATCGGTATTCATTTCGGAAATCGGGAGTCCTATAACATCAAACATCCTATCAAGGTGTTATATTGCCAATTTGGTTTCATTCGTAAGCCATGACTTTGCCCCTTCCCTAATTGTTTTAATTTTAATTGGTACATGATTGTTATAAGCTTCCGATATTGAAGCATTCAAAAAATCGAGCTGTTCATCAACCGTTGGTAAGTAGAAGATTTGATTCCACTTAATTTAATTAAGATTATTTTTCTGTAACTCAACAAAACGTCAAGTGTCTCCGAAAATTGGCTGGCGTGCCATAGTTTTGCCAGCCTCGGTCTAGGGAATCATCAGCTAATCTCGAACGGAAATTACTTGTGATACGAAAACGATAGCTGTTTTGTCCCTAAATGCACCTTTCAAAACGATGTCGTTGTTTTCATAAATTATACCGTTCTTATATAGTCAGCACTCATAATAATCTAGGTAAAATACACGAAAACCGTTGTTCATTTTACGAAAGTTTTGGTTATTTTGACATTACGAAAAATTTGTAGAATATACAAATCACATTTCGTAAAGTTTTGTAAAAACTTTTTTTAAATAAAAATGTGGTGCATACCTTACGGGTTTATTTTAAAATTAAAAAAAAAAAATGTAATGGTGCCACACCAGAATCGAACTCACGATTTCAGTGACGACCTGCTGTGTTGAAGTAGACCCCTCTACCATTTGCACCAAAGTAGCTGATGCAATACAACAAACTAAAAATTAACTTAAGTCGAAAATAAATTAAATATTTTTATTATGTTTATTGAACTAAATAAATAATATAATTTTTTTATAAATATATCAAATAATATATTAAAAACAAAATAAAAAAATAATAAAATAATAATAATAAAAAACTTAAATAACAATTTCAAACTAATTGCATTTTATTATTAAATATTTTGTCTTTTTAAATATTTGTTTTATTGAATTTCATACTAAAACCCGGCAAAGAAAGTGGAAGTAGTGTTTTCGGGTCCTCTTTAACATGTTTTAAGATCCCCTTTATTAAACAAAATACAAAATATCCATTTACATCAAAACACAAAAATAGTAATAATGAAATAAAAAAATAAAACATAGAAATTTAAAAAACATTAATAAACAAAAACAATATAAAAATTAAAAAAAAAAAAAAAAAAAAATTGTCCTGGCCAGGAGTAGAACTCGCAACCTTCTGATTGCAAATCCGACCTCTAACCACATCAACATCCATATGTAATATTTTTAACATTACAAATTTTTGTACAATGTACTAAAAAATATTACGAAATCATGTTTGTATTTTTTACGAAATTTGTAAATTTATATAATTTGTTTTATACAAAAGTTTTGTAATATAAATAAAATGTTTGTACATTCTACGAAAAAAAATTTACGAAAAATATATTTGTATTTTTAAGCATGGATTATTATGAGTGTGATATCAATGCTATCATAATTTATGACAATAGTAATATCAGATTTAAAATTTTAAAAAATATCTAAAAATAACGAACCATTAAATACTTTGCTATATCGTGTACTTATTTATAAAAACAACACAAGTTTTTAATAATTTTACAATACATACATTGGAATTATTACGAGTGTGCTGGCATAAGATATAGATGTTGTTCAGAATCGTAAATATCAAAAAAGAAAAAAAAAAATATATAAGAAAATAAAAAAAAAACGGTGCGCCCCGGTAGGCTAGTTGGTAGCGTGCTGGCTTATCAGTGCTGGGGTCGTGGGTTCGATTTCCACAAGAGGCACTGGTCTGTTTTCGCTACAACGCGCCAAAGGCCATAGTAGCTAGTGCTCGGTTAGGGTAATAGTATATAATTTGTAATTATATGATTATTAATTAATAAAAAAAAAGAAAAACGTTATTTGTCTTAAATTTTAGTAAAAATACAAATCCCGAAAACTCCAAAAAAAATCCGGTAAGCCCCGGGGTTTAAAAAAGAAAATCCAGGGATTTCCCGTACATCCCTAGTACATATTCAATTTTATTATAAAATAATCCTATTAATATTACTCATACGCGATGTACCACAGTAACGAATAAGTTGTGATTTAGCCTAAGCGTATGATCATTTAAAAAAAAAACACAAATATTAATATTAATCATACGCCTACAGGCTCTTCGTTAATTGTACAATTTTTAATGAAAATGTTCAGTGATAATATAATTTATTTTTAAATTCAATCAACGGCTGAAAAAAATTACATTTCTAAAAATATACTTCACAAAAAGACGTATTTATTAAAATTATTTATAAAGAAAACTTTATTTAGGCGTCGTTAAACAAAAGCTAACAAATATTTGTATTTCAACAAAATTCAAATTATCCTGATGCTCAATTGCCAGCTGTGGGTACATAAATAAAAGCTAAATTGAATTTCTTTTTGTGGTGTATTCTGTTTGCCTACAACAGAATACATCAAAATAAGCTTCAATAAATGTATTTTTAAAGAAATATTTTTGCTGAAATCGTTCACATTATACATTGTTCAGAAAGTATTAAGAATCTAAAATTATAAAAAAAAAAAAATGTCATGAAATTAAATATGCTCAAATCGCAAAATTTAAAAAACAAATTGTGAAAAATACGTCGTTGTAGGCTGATGCCTGTACGGACTTCAGTATTGCCTAAGTAATTGTTCAGATAAGGACGTTTTCAGAATTACTAGGTATAGTAAAGTTAAACATTTAATGAGATTTGATTGTTCTCGTCTCAAGCATGTTTATAATTTTATCAGTAAAGTCCAGCAATAATTACTCACAATGGAGGTATCCCGACCCGAACTCGCCGATTTTAATAAACTTTTTATAGGTTGTAAAGGAGCAAAAAAAATATACATGGTAGTTTCTTTAGCTGCCCAAACTCACGTATATTGGATAAAAAGTTTCGTTGAAAATTCTATAGTTTTTGTATGAAAACTTGTCTTTTGTTTATGAAATTTATATTTATTTGTACACAGGCTTAAAGTACTTAAGGAAACATAAATTTTGATACCCATATTGACTAAATGGAGGATACAGAGCTGCCACATTTTTGAATTATTTGAAATTTAGGGAAAAAATGCTCTTCGCGAAAAAAACGAACAATATCGAATATCAGAAAAAGCTCAGACACACCCTCGATTTAATTAAATAGGCATTACTATGCATTGTTATTGTAAGCTGAATACAACTATAATTACTTAATAAAACGTAAGATTTAATGTTACTTAATGTTAGGTCTAAAGACATAACTTTTGCAAAAGTGAAGGTGTTTTCAAGAACTAAATAAAAATGAGGTAATTTTTGACCCCATAAAAAAGTTTTAAATTTTTATTCTCTACAACGTATTCGAAGCTCATTATGATCTGCCGGACCGGGTCGGCATACACCCCTTATCAGCAACAATATAACGGAGAGTAAGACCAAATTTACAAAAATATACAGAAAAGTAAACGGACGGAAAATTTGTATGAATTGGTAAAATAGACTAATTAGTTTTCTAGCTTTAGAAATCAATAAAAACGACAATATTTAAGAAATTACAAAAAAAAAAAAAATAAATTGTTTATTCAAAAACTAAATAGTACTAAATAGTGTTCTAAAAATTATAATTTAGAATTCGGACTAACATGGCAACCCTGGTTACCACTTCATTCTAAACCCTTTTTTTTTAAAGGCAAAATCGGGTGCCATCGTGGAGCTTTGGGTACTCATCTGAGAAAAAAAATTAAAATTTTGTTGCACACGAATAAATTCTTTAGTCTCTAACGTAGCCGGATTTTTAAATTTTTGATTTGCATTAATATGGTACGGGAGTAAACGCAAAAATTAAAAAAAAGTAAATTCAAAATTTTAAAAAACACACCAAAGAATCGTTGTTTGTTTTTTTGAAAAAATACTAGACAAAAATTTTAAAATGTCTCTACGTTAGGGACTTAATTTCTTAGTAATCTACAAAAGAAACAAAAAAAAAAAGATTGAAAATCAGTTAACCCATTAGGGCCGCACAGTGGCACACGATTTTCAATATCTTGTTTAGAGGAAAAAACATTTAAAATAAATATTTTTTTTAACAAGCTGTAACTTTTTTATTTCTGCGAGTTTTTCTCCAAAATATTTATAGCATATAGAAAAAAGTTCAAGCTATTTAAATATGAAACAAAAAATTAAAAAAAAAAATAAAAATCTAAATGTGTTTATTACCTTTTGGAATGGATAGAAGTTAATTGAAAATTTTGACTAGAAATACCTTAAAAAGTATTTTAACTTTTTTCATAGTTAATTCTTTAATATTTATCACTTTAAATTCTTAAACAAATATAATTTATTTAAAATATTTATTTTTGATTAAAAAAAAAAATACAGGAATATTTTTCAATCATATGATTTTTTGTTCTTACAAAATTTTACTGGGGCAAATGTATGCAGTCAAAACTTGTAAATTTTCTGGCATCAATCTGTCACTTTACTCCATATTTTTTCAATTTGTTTCTGAGTATTGGGTAAGCGAACACCTTCCAGTAAAGATTTGTAAGAATTTGTATAAATGTTTGTGTTTTCGAATTGAATATTATTGTTGTTTAAGAAATTTTATAAAATTCAAAGCGATTTAAAACACTCGAGCTTAAGAATGAGTACAGTACTGCCAGAAAATGTGTTAACCAGAAGATCAAATTAGCAAAATCAGAATATTATTCCAATCAATTTGGAACTGCTTTGGAGTCAAAAAAAAACCTGGAAAAATATTCGGGACATTGGCATTGGGAAAAAAGTTATTAACGAAAACTACTCGACTGATGTCAACGAATTAAATTCTGCCTTTACAAATCTACCATTTGTCCAAGCCGACAGTGATCTTTATAACTTTAATAACAATATGGACAATTTTTCTGAAGATGAACGTTTTTTTGAATTCTCTTGTGTTAGCCAATTAGAAGTTTTGTCATGCTTCTCTTCAGTAAAGTCGAATGCAATTGGATGCGATAATATTCACCCTAAGTTCTTTAGGATCCTCCTACCTCTTCTTATTCCATATGTGACTCATACCTTTAACACAATTTTAATGTCTAGCACGTTCCCTTCTAAATGGAAACATGCAAAAGTTATACCAATACCGAAATCAAATAATGAATATCGACCTATTGCGATTTTATGCTACCTTTCAAAAGTCTTTGAAAAGCTATTGTATTCTCAGATATGTGAGTACATACATGGACATGGCTTAATGTGTGAAAAACAATCAGGATTCCGTTCAGATCACAGCTGTATAACTGCTCTTGTCGAAGTAAGCGAGAATATTAGACGTGAACTAGATAATAACAAACAAAACTTCCTAGTACTCCTTGACCACTCTAAGGCTTTCGACACAGTTAACTATGAAACTCTTTGTATGAAACTCAGACGGCACTTTAAATTCGCATCAAGCTCAACTGAACTCATGTTAACTTACCTTGTAAACCGTACACAATCCGTATGTGTGAATAATTTATCATCTGAACCATTGGCTCTTACTCGAGGCGTACCTCAGGGTTCTATCTTGAGACCGCTACTTTTCTCACTATATGCAAACGATCTCCCTCAACAACTATCGTACAGCAAAGTACATATGTATGCAGACGACGTACAGTTATACCTAAGTAGCCCCGAAGAATCAATTAAGGAGAACATCGATAAACTGAATTATGATCTGGATAAAATTCATCATTGGGCCATCGCAAATGGTCTTTGTTTAAACCCTAATAAGTCCAAATGTCTCGTTATACATAAGAGGTCCATGCAACCAGAAATTGATGAAGAAATCCTTATTAACAACCAGAAAATTTCAATTGTCCCATCGGCTAAAAACTTAGGCATCGTATTCAATAGCACATTATCATGGACTAACCATATTAACTCGTTAGTTGGTCAAACATATGCCAAGCTTAGAACACTATGGTCTACACAATCATTCACTCCATTAAATGTAAGATTGCTTCTAGCTAAGACCTACGTTATTCCTGGTCTTTTATACGGCTGCGAACTCTTCGCAAATTGTGACGCCACAAGCAAACGTCGACTTAATATTGTATTTAATAATATTGTACGATATGTCTACAATCTAAGGAGAATTAGTAGTGTATCATTAATTTCCAGGAACATATACGGTGTTTCTTTGGATAATTTTCTAAAAATAAGAGTTCTATTGCTTCTTCATAAAATTATATTCACACAAAAGCCAAAACATATTTTTGATCAAATTCGATTTGCAAGATCCAATAGGGGAAAAAAGTTAATGCTTCCTAGACATCACTCTCTTGTTTCTGAATATCAATTTCATGTACATTCTGCTCGTCTTTGGAATTTATTACCACAAAACATACAACAAGCCAGCAACGCAACGCACTTCAAAAATTTACTTTTTAATTTTTTTGAATAATTTTAATTTTTCAATGTTTTTCTTTCTTTAATAATTTTACTAATTTTGTTTTCAATACTTTTATCTTTTTCTCTATTTTTGGTTTTATTATATTATATTTTTTTATATATTTTATATTCATTTTTTAAATTTTTTAAATTTTCTATATCTTGTTTTTATTTTTTATATTATATTAATCATTGTGAATCAATTGGGATATTTTATTCATGTACTATAATTATAAGATTCAATCTTGTTGTACTGAAAAAACAAATAAATAAATAAATAAATAAATAAATAAATAAATAAATAAATAAATAAATAAATAAATAAATAAATAAATAAATAAATAAATAAATAATAAATAAAATACACTAATAGAAATCTGTTGACTTTTTACAAGAGCACTTATGTCGACTTAAGAAAAGTTTTTAAGAATTTTGTAGTTATTTCGCATCAAAACTTTACACGTAAAATTTTACGAGCCTCAAATAAACATTTTTTTTTAAAGTTTAGGTTGATTCTGTTTAAAAAAAAAAAAAAAAACTTATTTCATTTGTAGTATTATACATTTAATTTCAGCGATAATTTCTTCAATCCTATGGAGTGAGATCGAATAAATCCTAACACAGATTATCACTTATAACTTTTTTTATGTTTAAAAGTGAACTTTTTTTGAATCAAGTTATCTTTTAAAAAGTCGCCAAATAATGTGTATAAATTCTTAGCGAAATCGGATTATTACTTTGTTTACAAATTTTTACAAAAAAAAACCTTAAATTTGGTAGAAAAAAAATGCTTAATTATTTAGAACTCAGAAAAATTAAATTATTTTAAGATTCTTTTTAAATTATTGATGAAGGCTACAAAGCAAGTTCATAATACTGTCACTTTTTTTTGGAAATGGTCTGCTCCTATCAATTAGGGCACTAAAAATGGCAAAAAATAAAGCTAATTTACTCACTTTTTGTTCAGCATCCATTTGTAAACAAAGTTATGCTCCGATTTCGCTAATAATTTATACACCTCATCTGGCTACTTTTTAAAAGATAACTTGATTCAAAAAAAAGTTCACTTTTAAACATAAAAAAAGTTATAAGTGATAATCTGTGTTGGATTTATTTGATCCCAATAAATATATAGGAAATAAATAAACACAACACTCACAATATTTTGTCCGTAAAGACTACTGAATACATAGCTGTTAAGTAATGATTACTAATCGTAATAATTAGTAATTAGATTATTTTTTTTTTTTTTAAATGAAGTAATGATTATATTACGATTATTTTCAGATTCGCACGATTACTAATTGATTACGATTACAGATAATCCAAAAATAATCAAGATTAATACAAATTACAAGAAAATAATCAAAAATAATAAAAAGTAATCAAAAAATAATTCGACTACTTTCAAAGATTAATTTTGATTGTTTTTAATTATTTTTTTCACATACTCGGTACAGCCGACTTTAATGCGCCCATTTGTTTTTTTTTTACTTTAATTGTGCTCTATTTGTGTAAAGTATATTTTTCTTTTACGCATATTTTTTGCTGAGTATTAAACATAATTGTTGTAAACTCTTAAAAATAAAATTTATTTTTAGGTCAAAATGTCTAAATATGTTTCCGAACTCGATTTTTCAGCAGGCGACAGTATTGAAAGATCCGGACGTTAATCCTACTACAAGTAAACAAAAAAGCTCATTAAGTGAAGAATCAGGACCGGCAATAAAAAAATTTTAAAAACTGGGCAGACACTGTATATCCAGCATAAGATGGTAAGTCACAGAACAAAACGTATTATTTTGCATTAAAAAAATAATCGTTAAAAT
Organism: Delia radicum; assembly: GCA_021234595.1. NCBI lineage: Eukaryota > Metazoa > Arthropoda > Insecta > Diptera > Anthomyiidae > Delia > Delia radicum. Next base: position 237,785,383 of record CM037852.1, read on the forward strand.
CAGGGACCGTAATCATTATGAGTTTTATAATAAAAATTACACAATAATGATTATGTTATGAGTTTTAATGATTTTGTTCAATGGTAATGATTATTTTTGAGTAATAATAAAAAAAATCAGCAATAATCATTATTTTTGAGCAAAAAAAATAAAACTCAAAAATAATCATTATTTATGATTTTTATTTTTTTCGCTCAAAATAAAACTCACTTTCATGTAGGTGTAAATATATATACATATTAGGGTGGGGCGATTAGTATGGAAGGAAAAAAATCTTAATGGGCGCTTCGCGTTTCTGATTTTTGGGATTGTACTGAGCAAAAAAGTCCACTAAAACATATGTCTACGGTGAAAATCGAGCTTCCAAATTTTGAATTTACGGCAAAAAAGCCCTATTTTGAAACTAATAATTAACTCCTTAAACACCACCCACAAATATGATTGATGCATTAATGTGCTAGAAAATCTTCCAAAGAAGAGATTGATACCATAAGCTTGGATAAGCTCCTCCTCCTTTCTGAGATATGTCCATCCCACACATTGTTACTTTCACAAAATACGGCAAAAAAAAGCCCTATTTTGAAATTAAAAATTAACCCCTTAAACCTCACCCACAAATATGATTGACGATCAATCTGCTAGAGAATCTTCCAAAGAAGAGATTGATATCATAATCTTTGATAAGCTCCTCCTACTTCCTGAGATATGTCAATCCCACACATTGAAAGTGAGTTTTATTTTGAGCGAAAAAAATAAAAATTATAAATAATAATTATTTTTGAGTTTTATTTTTTTTGATCAAAAATAATGATTATGGCTGATTTTTTTATTATTACTCAAAAATAATCATTACCATTGAAGAAAACTTTAAAAATCAAAAATTTAAAAATCATGGCGGATATGCAAAGATTGTCAAAAAATAATAATAATGGTGCAATAAATTTATTTTTATGTCTCTTCTAAGTGATTGATTTTTTGATTCAAAAAAACGAGCAATAATCATTATTTACGGTCCCTGGTTAAAATTGCTAAGAAATCGTCAACATTTCAAAAACTCGTCTAAATTAATAAAAATCGTCCGAATTATTAAAAATCGTCAAAATTATTATTTTAAAAAAATCGTCAAAACTTAAAAAATCGCCAAAATTAAAAAATTGGCAACCTTATTAAAAATTATCAAAATTATTAAAAATCGTCAAAATTTAAAAAAATTTTCAAACATTATAAAATCGTTAAAATTGAATATCTTCTAGTACATTCCAACCCAAATAATACAAATGTAACGAAAAATTATTTTTTTTTAATGCAAAAGAATACGTTTTGTACTTGTGAAAATGAGTTTAATGTTAATTTTTTAGGCATTCGATAAATGCTACAACTTATGGAAGAAGTGCAAGTGGCCAAAGTCTTCGGAAATAGTTGAAGAACACCTGGGATCATCGTTGCTTTTGCCCGTTGTTACTCGTTGGAACTCATGGCATGACGCAGTTCAAAAGCTAATTTGCTACAAAGAAAAGTTAAATAATCTGTGCGATAAGTTGACTTTGTCACATTTTTCTGCAATAGACATACAGTACTTGGAAATGTACAATTTGGTAATGGAACCAATTGTAAAGGCCACTACTTTCTTCAAGGAGAAAGCAACATTAATTATGGTATTTTTATATAAATTTATATTAATATTATTACAGGATTTGAATTTAATGTATTCTGATTGTATTTGTTTTTCTTTATTATGTTTTTCACGTACTTTTCCATTTTTTGTTAATGTAGGAAGTACTAAAATTGTTATTGATTATTTTGTATATAAAAACTATCTAATTTTGTTTTGTTTGTTCAGATTTTTTTTACGTTGTAAATTCGAATTTTTCAAAATAATATGTATGTATAAAATGATGTAATTTTTAAAAAAAAATCTAAATAATCAAAAATAATCCTTAAAAGTAGTCAATTATTTTTTTGATTACTTTTGATTATTTTTGATTATTTTCTCGTAATCCTAATTAATCTTGATTATTTTTGGATTATTTGTAATCATAATTAATTACCAATCAGGAATTGTTCAAAAGAGAATTATATAATCAATACGATTCTTTTTAAAATGTAATCTAATTGATTACTTATCGTAATCCAAATTTAACAGCTCTGACTGAATATAACCATTAAATCAACTGAAAACCAGTTAAAAACAGGACTGCTTACTTTTCGTTTAAAACAACTGTATTTTTTAGTTTATTTTCAACTGTTGAAAAATTAACTGACAAAATCCATAAAAACAATAGATTGTTTCCGTTTATTTCAATACTCAATATAACATAACAACTTTTTGTTTTGAATAGAAAATTTTAACTGAATATTTTAACTATTACGGAAAGTACGTTTTTTTGTTTATTTTTTTTTTTGTTGAATAACAGACAGAACGTTAAAAAATATATTTCTTCTTACCGATTAAACTTTTAAATAACTGTTGATTTTTTATGGAAAAGTTCTTGTGAGTGCAAACAAAGTTAAAAGTTTTATTGGAATTTTTCATTGACTTAATATTTTTTTTTTTTTTTATGAAATTATTAAAAACTCATAAAATTTTTTAATGAACAAATTAAAAATATTAATGAATTTTCACTCAGTTACTCAAATTATTACTCAAATTATTCCATGATGGAAAATTTTATCAGTGTAACTTGCATAAAAAAAAAAAAATCTACACAGCCAACACATTTCTGAGAGCTCAGAAATAATAATTCATAAGAGACTGTAAATTATGATAATTTTTAGAGCGCTTATATTTCAGAGTCATAAGTAAAATATAATTGATTAATATTTATGAGTCTAATTTAAAATTAAAAAAAATTTTAATACCAATAAATGACTCAAAACTTAATCCGAAATAACTCAAAATTGGTTCGGAAAATTTTTAAATTTCCAATAATGCCCATATTTATAATTTTTATTTATGAGTCCTCAAAGAGCGCTAAGAAAGAGTCTTCATCGCAAAAAGAAAAAAACATCCCCATATATGCATGATCTCAGCAGATTTGTACACTGGGTATGAAAATTATATATATTTTAAAGGGAAATGTCTTCGGCAGTCTTAACAGTTTTCCACAAAAATTTTCTATATTCTTGTACATAGTGTTCATACCATTAACAATTCCATCTGTTGTTGTTTGCTTTTTAATACATACTTCTGAGGGTGTCAATTAAATGACCATTTTTGAATTTAGATGAGGGTTTTATTAGAATTAAAAAAAAAAAACATCTTGAAGTTTTTAATAACTCTTGTTTATTGTAAAGAATATAAAATGAAAAACTTGTAAACATATTTTAGGTTCATGTTACTTACAATATTGTTACTTACAATATACATTTGTTTGGAATATAAATATATATTAAATAAAAACAATTTTATAATTGTTTATTAGCTAAATACAAGTCAGAAATAATGATATGCGAAAAATAAGCATTTAAACAATTCAAGTCTGCCAAGGGAGGTATCCTGACCCGGACTGGCAGAACTTAATGAACTTCGGTAAGGTAAAAGTGTTTTTTTAGCTGCCCAATCTCAAGTTTAGGCGTTACTAAGTGGGGTCAATAATGACCCCATTTTACGTTTTTTCTGTTTATTTCGTTCTAGCGTATGCGGAATGAAATTGCAACAAAATGTAATATGTTGTAGTTTTTTCTAAAACTAATGTAAATTTTATTTCACTTTTAAATAGAACAATACATACTATTAATTTAATGTAAAAAAAAATTGGTCCCATCCGATCCACTTTGCGGCAGTTTTGGGGAACTTTTTCCAAAGCTGTTGAAAATATCGATGTTGGCATTTTCAGGAGTTCCTTTTTAATTTTTTCGATCAGATTTTTTGTATTTTTCGGTCTAAAACCACCAGCATATACTCTTCGCTTTAAATTAGCCCAAAAATCTTCGATCGGACGTAATTGAGGGACATTTTGTGGGTTTTCCTCTTTATGAACATATGGTATATGAAGTGTGTCCATAGCTTCTACGGGTTTTCGAGCGTAATGGCTAGATGCTAAGTCTGCCCAGAAGATCACAGTTAGGCCTCGATGCATCTTTTCTATGAAATCTTTCACTTTTGGCAAATAGTGCTCAATAAATCGTTCAGAAATGACTGCCAATCCAGATTCAAAAAACACTGGTTCCGACATCTCTTGCGGACTAATTGCAAGCCATAGTAAAACTTTTTTAGGGAACTTTGTATGCTCCAAATATTTTATTTTGTTATCAGTAGGTTTCTTTCTTTCGAAAAAGTGCCTTCCCTGCCATTCATTGCCATCTAGCGTAAAATATGACTCATCAGCCATGATGCAAATTATGTTGTTCTTGGCGTAAAATACATTTTTGACTAAACTTCTTAATCGTTTTCGTTGTGTAACATCTTGCGCTTCCGAAACAGTCGGCTAATTCTTCCTGGATATTTTCTGTATTCCCATATCATTGAAGTACTTTCTTACTGTTTTTCCATCACAATGAAACTTTTTTCCAAGCTCTCTATACGATTTAGCGATCTTACCTTCAGTAACTTTTCTGAGCTGAGACCTCTTCGATGAGTCGGACCAAACTGCACTTTCTTCCGGAGCCACGCTCCCTCTTTGTTTGCTTTTTATAGTTTTGTACCTAGCCAGTATTCTATATACCACACACCGATTTTCTCCTTGCTCTACAAAATGAGAAACAATTTGAGAAAATTTCCAATCAGTATCATTATTGAAAAAATTACAAATTGTTTCTCGACGTTGTTCTTCTTTTGTCGACATTTTAAAATAATTAAATGTCAATTTATTGATAAAATTGTCAAAGCAACATGAGAAAACATGTGGTTATTCAAATATAACGGTAAAAATGAATGGCTTCAGTACTTTTTTTTTCAGCGTTACAAAATTTGTTGCAGTTTTTTTTTCCGTATACGTTATTAAAAGTAACTATAGACAATTTAAGTATCAAGTAAAAAGATTTTTTACCAACAATTCACTTGTGTACAAATTATGCCCATAGACTTTCAAGTATTTTTGTTATTAAAAAAACCGGTACTTTGAGCAACATTAAATCTGACTTTTTATTACAGAATTTTAGTTGTATTAAGCTAAAAATAATGCATATCAATTTCCATTTAATTTAATCAAGGGGGTGTCTAAAATTTTTGCGATATTCGAAACCGTCGGTTTTTATGCGACTTTTCCCGAAAGATCTTTTTTCTCCATATTTCACATAATTCAAAATTGGATAACTGGGGGTCTACTATACAGGCTATATGGCTAAGAAAATTTTTGTTTTTTTGAGTACTCTAATCCAGCGTACAAATAAATCTAGTTTTCGTAAACTAAAGACAACACTCAGGGAACTTCTGCTGTAAATATTTGTAGTATCTTGAGTTGTAATAAAGTAATCTTTATTTTTAAGTGAAAAGACTGTCATTTGTAGAAAAAATTGAATGTTTGACTACATTTGTGATTCATCTAACAAAACAAACCACATAAAATTACTGTATTATGATTTTACATTCATTTTATACCGTATTTTTTTTTATTTAAAAAAAATAAAACAAATAAATGTTTGTTAATTTTTTACTGCATATGTAGCCCATTTTTTCCACTATTGTGGTTAATTTTTCAAACAGTAAAAAACAAATGACAATGTTAATTGAATTTACTGAAATGTAAGTCGTCCTTTCTTCAAGTGAAATTTCATTTGCAGTGGCCTTTACCTACATATTACTGCTCTTAACATTTCCTCAGCACGTACCATTTGCTGAAGCACGTTTGATCATTTACTGATTATCCCAGCAAAAACAGACGTTACCAAATAATGAGTTGTAGTAATCCAAACTCGATGGTTTGGAAGCATTAATCTTTTATATTATAATTCTAAACTTTTTATAGGAAATGTCCCAAAAGTAATGAGTTATACACTTCTCTCAGACTTACGTTCATATGAACTATAATGGGTTACATATATGTATACAAGGGTTTGAATAATAAGCCATTACCAGAATGAAAAACATAATGGGTCTAATGTAGATTTTGAAAAAAAATGCGAATTTAAAAAAATCAATCCCTGGTAGTCAGATTAACAGGCGACTGCTCTATACTTTTACCCATCGAGATATATAATGTTTGATAATTTAAAACATAAATTAATATTTTTTGCATTTAATTTCGTTCAAGATAATAAAATAACACAAAATACGGATAGGAAACTTATAATGCATTACTCTCATACAAAAAATAATTGGTGAACTATAATATGTTATTTATCTTATAACTTCCAGGAAGTTATAATGATACAACAATTTTCTGAACATCTCTTTTTCGACTCATTATAATTCGTATTTTAGTAAGCTATAGTGTAAGGTGTTAGTTTTGATATATCTTGAACGAATTTACATAAAAGAAAAATTCACTTATGATGTAAACTACAGGGTGTCCGCCTGGAAGGTATACTACTTTGTTTGTTTATAATTTTTGACTAAATGAATGAGAATGGATCTTATATTGATAAATGTTTTATTTAATGTCGGCAATTATGTATGCAATACAATATCAGGTAAATGTCCGCATCTGTTAGCCTCACAAATGCGAGCCCTTTTGAGTACATCTTTCATTACATTCTCACACATTTCACGCGGCATTTCATTAATTTTATCACGAATATTTTGTTTGAGTTGCTCAAGCGTTTCTGGTTTGTTTGAATAAACCTTGCTTTTCAGATATCCCCACAAAATAAGTCCGGAGCAGTCAAATCAGGCGACCGTGGAGGCCAATCAACATCACCATTTCTTGAAATAACTTTTTGTGGAAAGAAGGTCTCGCAGTAATTCCATTGTAATCCTGGTTGTATGCGATGTGGCACCGTCTTGCTGATACCAGTGAATCTTAAATGGAAACAAATGCAAATCCTTGATGCAAAAGTTTGGCCAAAGTTGTTCTTTGAAGACCAAGCTCCTGAGCACGGCGTCGAAGTGAGGTTGATGGATTGTTTTGAACACTTTCTTGAGCACCAGTAATGTTTTCAGCCGATCTTGCAGTACGTTGTAGTCCATGCTTGGGCCTATCACCTACAGACCCTCTTTCTTCGAAATCATTCACTACACGATAAATAGTGCGTTTTATTGGCACGTTGTTCCTCCCAAAAATTTCACGTAACTTTCTATCGTCAAAGTAATCGATGAATGATTTCGATAAAAAGTTTTAACGATTAAAACACGTTGGTTTGTCGAATATTTTTCCATATTAAATTTGCCACGTGTCTACTTCACGACTGCAAAATATGAACTGTCAAGACTAATGTTTACCAAAATGGCGGCAAAACAAAGTAGTATACCTTCCCGGCGGACAAACTGTAATAAATATTATATGCCTCGGTGGCTCAGGGTGTATCGAAGTCGCCTGACAATCAGACTACACAAAAAAAAAATTAGTACCACATTTTATTTTAAGTTCGTAATATTTTTGAAAATCTATGTTTATACCCATTACTTTTCCCCTCTATTAATGGCTTATTATTCATACCCTTGTATGCATTAATGTAACCCATTATAATTCATATCCACATAAGATTTTCTGACATTTCTTAAAAAAAAATTAGAATTATAATTTAAAAGGTAATACGTCCAGACCTTCGCGTTTAGATTACTCGACTCATTATTTGGTAAATATATAAATATGTTTTTAAAGAAAGTTATTTTTATTTTGTAAGATTTTATCTATAAAGATTTTTCTTTTTCCAGTAACTTTATAGGGATTTTCTCTAAATGTTTTAAAAATGTGATTCAATGACAAATTAATAAAATATTTATTGAAAAATTTAAAATCAAATAAAAGAAGAAAAAAGAGAAATATAATTTAAAAATTAATAGTGTTTATAATTTTTTAGAGAAAAACGTTTATTCTTCTTCTTAACAGTTACATGTGATACTATTAACCCACATGTATATTATTACATGAATATCCTTATTGTTAACATTTTGTTACTAAGTGATTGTTAAAATCATTTGTTTGTATTTTGTACATTCTATTTATTTTATTTCTTGTTGGCATATTTTCATATTTTTTGTATTGTTACTAAGTCTAAATAATAATTGTGATCAAACATGCACAATCATGTCTACTTTCTTCTATACGCACAATTCGTATACAAGAGAAGTAGCATGATTCTTTATACCCAATTTAGTGAGAATCAAGTATTGTAAATATTATTTTTGTTACTAAGTAATTTTGATAAAACATGCTCAATCTTGTTTTCTTTTATACACACAAGACGTATAAAAAATAAGCAAGTTGAGTAGATCATGATTTTGCATGTCCAGTTTCTTATTTTGTATTTTGTTACTAAATGTTTTTGTTACCAAGAGTAAATAGAAAGACATGCTCAATCATGATCAGTATTTGTATATTACTGTTTAATTGTTTTTTAAATATAAAGACTTGCATTTAAAAATGACAAGCCAGTCTGAATTTGAGATCGTAATAGCATAACTAATCAGATTCTAATGCATTAATTTATAAGATATTGTATCGTGTTGCATTAGAAAGTCAAATATTTAATAAAATACAAAATACAAATATTATTAATAGATATTAATATTTTTGAATAAATAATATCCTTGAAGGACATTGACAAAAAGTTAAATTTAAATAAAAATAAAAGTTAATAAAAAGTAATGTAAAAATTTAAAAGTAAAATATATTAAAATAAATTTTAAAATATAAAAATAATTATTAAATAAAAATATTTGTGTTTTATTTGAAATAATAAAAAACCTACGACAAAACTCTTAACCTCAACATTTCTAATGAAAAATAGTTTTGTTGCGAAATTATTCTAATATTTCTATAAAGAAATTAAAGTTTTTACCCCTCCCTTTTGATCTTCTAACATGAGAATAAAGTACTAAACAAAAATTCGTTAATATTCTCTTATTCATCAAATTTTAGGTGAATCGTTAGATACACAATACTGACCTTTATAAAAAGTTAAACAGTTTTTATTAAAAGCAATAAACACCAAAACCTTAGAAATTTTATAGAATTTATTTGGCATAAATATAGAGGCCAATCTTTTATGGCTTCTGCTAATGTTGTTCTCCTGAAGATAAAATTTCCTATAGTCTAGAGTTTGAAAGTTGAGTTTAAATAAACACAGCGGACACTTGGAGAGGTAAAAGTGCTTTTGCATTTAAAGCAATCCATACCTTTGATGTATAAGTTGTCAATGATCCCTGTATGTGTTCCTTAGTTTGTGTTGGTTCAGGTTCCTATTAAATTCTTGTAAACACAAACATGTAAATTGTTCATTAAATTATATTTCTTTGTGTATACTTACCGTTTTTTAGAATAATTATTTCTTCAATTGACAATATAAAATGACAAAAAAATTTAATAGCAACATTACCAATTGGCATAGACAATAAAACTTTTTTTTATTAATTTATACAAAAGTGCCACCCACGGTATATTTACACTGTGGCGCAAAAGTGAGCCAATGCTTTAAAATTAAAAATCCAGATGTATTTATTCTCTGAATCTTTTTGGAATAACGCATGTCGTAAGCAATAAAGGTATGATAATGTAGAATGCTGATAACACTATGCTAGTTGAAAAACCCGTCAAATGGGGCACCCAGTGGGTTAAACTAAATCGACTGTGCTGAATCGAATGGCGTTCGCCGTTTTTTTAGGTTAGCTCTTAAAAAAAAGTTAGGGGGGCTAAAGTTTCCCCCTTTTGGCCTGTTCTTGCAGAATACCGGAATATAAAACTGTTTTCTTTACATCTGAGGTGTAGGGTGTGTTCAGCAACTTTGTAGAAAATATTATGCCAAATATTTTTGTGGAACATATTAACCCTCTAACTGCCCCTCATAACGGCATTTTTTGGCTTTATTCTAACAAATCGTTAAAAACACCCCGAAAAAGGGGAGGGGAGGGCATGAAATGTTTTACAAAAATGTTGGTACTTTTTTCATAAAAAATTTTGAGTGTTTGCCATTTTTTTGTTTCTCATCCGATTTTTAACATATTAGTAATCTTCTTGTAAAGATAAATAAAAAACATGCTTACATGTGTGGGTTACCTCCAATAGTTTCCGAGATATTCCGATTTGAAAATGTGAAATTCCAAATTTTGTCCGACTCAGGTCCAAAGTTTTTCGAATATCGGGAGAAAATTGGGACCAATTTTCGTTTTAAAATAACGGTTATTTAGCCAATAAAATTCTTGATGAAATAAAAAAAATTAGCCTAGTTGCATGCCTCTTAAAAGTGCCACCACTTTCAAATCTGAACATATTTTCAACTTGGGGTCTTCATATTTAATTAATTCTAATATTTTTTTCATTGATGAGTATGTCTCTTTAGTATTTGTGCTTAGTGCCATTGGGATAGGGTTTTTTAAATTAGTGGCATGTAGCAAAACTGCTTTTAAGCTACTTTTGGACGAATCAATGAATAATCGCCAATCTCCTGAATTATATTCATTTTGCATTGTTAAAATCAAGCCACGGATGTCAGTACAATACGCGAGAGAATTATTCTCAATAGATTTAAAAAAAGTTGTAAATTTACGATGGCGATTTATTGCCCCGTATATTTTTACATCGGGAACCAAAATGCTCTGTCTTTGTGATAATTTTAGGCTCCGTATCATTATATACAGACGATTTTGCGTGATTTCATTGTGACTGCATGGAACCGTGATGCTTGACGGTTGATATATTGACACTGCGTCTTCACAGGTTTGAACAGATTTATATACTGAGGAACTATTTTCTCTTTGGTTTCGGTTATCCGGCACAGGAATTTCATTACAATGTGGCATCGGAAATTGAGCATATGTTGTTGCAGTTTAAGATAAAGAACCACTTTTTTTCTGTTCATACCTGCTGTATGATTTATGCACGCATAACAATCACCTTCAACATGTAGTATGGGATCTCTCCAAATCATTGGAACACCAAATGGCATCGCGTCTCCATCTTTTTTCCATTTTTTAAAATGGTAAATGCAAGTTGTACAAGTTATTATTTTATTAGTTTAAAATAAAACACGTAACATTCGAGTACTTGACTACGACTAGTTTCTTTATTAAAAATTTTCGTAATTTAAAGTATTAAAATGCTTAATCGTAAAAATTTAAATATTACAGAATTGTGTAAATAAAATAACCCAAATTTAATTATTAATAATTATAAGTGCTTATGTTATGATAATACAAAAATTGTGTGTTGTAGCAAAACAAATTAAAGAATATTGCAACACAGTTAAATGAACTTTAATAAATCAAGCAATAAAGCAAATGCAGCAGATTGGCAAGAAATTAAAAGAAGGAGGGAATATTCATAATTAACTTGAAAACTAAATTTGTGTTAACTCTTCCCCCCTAAAAATTTGATTGTCCTCAATCAAAAGTACGGTATCTGTGTAATTTTCGTTATGTGTTGTTCCTTAGATTCGTTTCCACTCAGGGTAATTTCTCCTAAGGGTAATGAAGCATTAACATAGGTTCTTGCTGGGTATTGTGAACTCCTTGAGTGACATGATTTTTTCAGACTGACGGACAATAAGATAGTAATCCCGAGGATCACTAAAACATAAGCTATTACATCCCCTATTTTGCTCTCTATATTCAAAAGCTCGATCGCTTCCGTATTATTGACGTGCATTTCTTTGATCAACTTTAAATTAAGGATTTCCTCTACACCAGGATTCCCCGCCGTTGGTTGTACAACGGCTGGCAGTGGATTAGCAATGGTGATGTCCGAACCCGAGAAAACCTTACCGTTTGCTAATACCGTTTCATTATGAAATCTTATGAGGAAAGTACCGTTTAGATCAAATGGCTCTCGCCCAATGAGAATTGTGCCATTAAATTGATTCAATAAAAGTGCCCCAGGAAGGATTTCCTGTACCGTGGCCATATGGAAATTATTTATTAACGTGCAGTTAAGAAGGTTTGCTGCGTATTAAGTTCGGGAGGCATTCAGATTCACTGATATCTTCGACCTCGTTATATTTGCATATTGTTAATTTATTTAAGTTCTTACATTTATTTTTTACACCAAGTATTTGTTTGTCACATACCAAAATCTCATTGAATTGAATCTTACTAGCAAATTTACCAATTTTTACGGGCTCTATTAATATTTTATAATGTATTTAATTTATGTTGTAATTGGGAAATTTCATGCATAAGGAAGGGATGTAGGGGATGGGATGTGTCAATTCTTGCTCTTAGTGTTTCCCTGATATCATCAATGAACCTCTGGTAATTATCCAGTTCCACGACATGTATCAGTTTTATCGAGCCCTTTTGAAGTCTGGCAATAATTGCTACTATCTGTGAACTGGTATAATCCAATATTTTTACCTCGCCCTGAGCAATAGGCGATAAGATAATCCTAAAAATGAGAAAGGGAAAAAGAAAAAATTCATATTGGGTTCCCTTAGTTGCGGATATTATCCTTGTGAACAATTCTCCCATTATTCGTAAGCACAGTAGTGTGCCTATCTTCCTTGACCACCTCAGGTTTATAGTTCTTTGATAGTTTAGTACCTAACCTTTTATTTTGTTTAACGAATATTACATCACCTACATTATAAGATGTTGGTTCTTTTCTGTTCTGGTTGTGGTAATAAAGATCGGATAGTTGTTTCTTCTTGAGATCGTTGATCATTTGAACTCTATCTTCTTCACGTTCAGCAGCATTTGTGTATGATTTCTTTCCAAAGAACGCTTCGAACGGTTTCCTCCTCAGCGTTGAGTGAATTGTGTTGTTGTATTCGTAGATAGATTTGTCCAACAGTTCAGGCAAATCTTTTTGGGTTCCAGCAGATTTTACACATCTCATAATTTCCGAAAGAGTGGAGTGAAACCTTTCGATTTGCCCGTTGACGGTGCTGGCATATGGTGGAATCCTAAATACTTTGACATTAAATTGGTTTTCCAGCATAAATACTATGGCCTTAGAATTGAATGATTTCTCATTGTCCATTACTATTGTTTCAGGCATGCCAAAATTTAAAAGAATTTCTCTTAATGGTTTTTTATGTCCTCCGCAGCTCTTGACTTCAGGATCTTTGCCTGAGCGTATTTAGTCAACTTATCAATTGCTGTCAAAATAGCGATTCTTTCTGTTATATAAATATCGATATGAACTATCTGGCCGGGATAATGGGGAATAGGGGTTTCCTGTAAAGAAATATTATTGGGGTGTCGATCATACTTGTTCTCTTTACAAATTTTGCACGCCTTTGTGATTCGCTTTACCTTTGCCATCATTTGTGGAAAGTAACATTTCTCCAGAAGTTGAGCTTTGTTTTCGTCCGCATTCCTGTGGGCTCTGTTATGCTCGTTAATAATTTCCACTTCTTGGTCCGATTCGTTGGAAATGTCTGCAACCATTTTCCTTGTGTAAAGGACTTTGTATTTGTGGAAACTTGTGGAATATATTTCTTGTGCTTTTCCCAGTATTTCGTCAGTGGTTTTTATGCAATTGGTGACTGATGGATTTAGATATTTTTTAAAGATTTCTTCCAATCTCTTAACATCAAGATTTGGTTCTAGTATAATGTGCCTATGATACGTTGGGAAAACAATTTGAAACTCATATGATTGTACTTCACTTGGTTCAATAATAAGTTGATTCTTGAATGCATTTATGGGAACCTTTGTATGTTGAATAAGGGACCGAGGAGAACTTTGGTTACTATGCTGTGTTGCATCTGTTGAGCTTATTTCAAATATTTGCTGTGGTGCTCTGGACAATGCGTCTGCCACTGTGTTTGCATTTCCGGGTTTATAAAGTAATTCATAATTGTATTCTTCTAGTGTCGCTTTCCATCTTCTTAATTTACTATTGGAATTCCCGTTATTTAAAGCGTGTGTTAGTGGTTGATGATCCGTGAATATTTTAACAGTCGCTGCCCCGTATAAATAATTTCTTAGACTCTTTAGAGCCCAAACAATCGCCAACATTTCTTTCTCGTTTGTGGCATAGTGCTCCTCAGCCTTGCTAAGAGTCCGCGAGATAAAAGTAATAGGCCTACTATCCTGTTCCAACACAGCCCCAATAGCATAATTAGAGGCATCCGTTGTAAGTTGAAACTCCTTTCTAAAATTGGGGTAAGCTAACATTACATCTTCTGATACCAGAGTTCTCTTTATCTTATCGAGTGCTTCCAGAGAATCTTTATTCAAGGTTACCGGTATCTTATTGGACATGGCTTTTGACATTCGTCCCTCCTCCCCTCTTAAAAGCACCGTCAAGGGTTTTGCCAATTTGGCATAATCCTTGATGAAACGGCGGTAAAAAACCTGCCATACCAAGGAAAGATCTGAGATCTCTAATTGTTTTTGGGGTTGGAAAATTGTCGATTGACTCCACCTTTTTTGGGTTGGCTCGTATTCCCTCAGTGGATACAAGAAAGCCGAGAAACTCCACCTCTGGTTTCATAAATTCACACTTATCAAGTTGAACTTTCATGTTTGCATGTTCTAATGTATGGAAAATTTTTTCAATGTTCGTCAGATGTTCTTCTTCGTTTTTGCCAAACACAATTATATCATCTATATAGATAAAACATATCTTCCCAATGTATTCACGTAATATGTCATCAAGGGCTCTCTGAAATATTGAGGGCGCATTTTTCAAAACCGAATGGAAGGCGTGTAAACTCATATTTTCCATTATTCACAGAAAATGCAGTTTTTTCTATATCCTTGTCTCGCAGAGGAATTTGGTGGAATCCGCTTTTCAAGTCCAGGACTGAGAAAAAGTTGTTCTCTCCCAACTGTGCAAGGACTTCATTTATTTCAGGAATAGGGTATCTGTCCGCGATTGTTACTGCGTTTAATTTTCTGTAGTCGATAACCATTCTATATTTCTTTTTCCCGGAGGCGTCTAATTTTTTTGGTACCACCCATACCGGTGAATTATACGGGGATTTCGATGGTCTTATGATACCTTGATCCAATAGCTCCTGCACTTGTTGTTCAACTTCATCTTTCAAGTGCATAGGATATGGGTAACATCTAGAATAAACTGGATTTTCGGTATTGGTTCTTATTTCGCCCTTGACTGATGTCGTATACGTAAGCGATTCATTTGGTTCAGAGAACAGATTAGGATATTTCTGGATTATTTGATTCATTTTGGACTCTTGTTCTTCCGTCATGTGATCTGATCTTATTTGTATGGTATTAACTGATTACGAAACCTGTTGCTTTAGCTGTATTTTGATATTTTCCCCTATGGTCATATAATTTTCTGCAGTGTGAATAACTGCTGATAGATTTTTTAGGGTATCGTTTCCCAGTATAGCGTGAAACGTTTTTAAAACAGGGAGTAAAAAGAATTTAATATTAATATGTTTTAACCCGAAGAGATTTAAAAATGTATGGTGGGTTACTGCGGTTTTACCTCCAACGGATTTGGCGTAGAATTTGAATTTGTTTGGATGGTATGATTTTACTAGAGAATTTTGTATATAATTTTTATTAGATCCTGTATCTACCAAAATTCTGAGGATCACACCGGAGTTCGTCTTGGCTTCAAAATATGGCAAAGACGAACTCTCTAATCTAAAAAATTAATGTCAGCAGTTTCGAGAATATCGGCCGAGTCTTCCTCGTGACACTGGTTATCCACATCTTCGATATATTCTGAAAAGTCTTGGAGGTTATTCTCGATGCCGTAAGTCATTGCTTGTTGGTAATATACCTCATCCTCGTTAGTATGAACTTGACCGCTTATTTCTTGGTCATTAGTTTCTATATGAAAATTTCGTTGGAACTTTTGGGGTTGTTGATATGTTTGTTCTGGTGGCCTTTTCCCTGCGAAATCATTACCTTGTTTTGGCCTATTCATGTAATTAACAGCGCGTGATTGCATGGATTGGTCTATTTCCATAGGGACAGGCTTTGGTTGTGGTTTCGGAGCGAATGGTCGTGGAGGTGGGTTATTGTAGGTGGGATTGACATTTTGGTATCGCTGATTTTGGGTCGGGAATTGTTGGTTTTGATTAAAGTATTGGGGTTGACGCTGTTGGTAAACGTGTTGGGTTCTAGGGGGTACCGGTGCTACATGAGGGAAGTTATCGTGAGACTTGTGGGTAAATTGGGGTCTAAAATTTTGATTGGCTCTTGGGTGTTGCGGAGGTTTTGTATTTCTACCATAAGCGTGTTCCGTACGGAAATTTTGGTTTTGTAATTTTAGGCACAAATGGAGTGCCTGTGGAAGAGTTGTTGGCTCCCGAATGCACAATAATTTGGCAAGGTCACCTTTTAGCCCACGAATGAATGTATCCAAAGCTTTATCCCTATAAGTTTGGATCAGGATGTCCATGGCTTCTCTACCGATCGTCATGCATGAAATATTGTTTATTATCAGAGACAGGTGGGAATAAACGTCCTGATAGAAATCCTGGACCGTGTTACTACCCTGAATAAGAGTAGTCATTTGGTACTCTAGAGTACCGAGGTCACGCTTATCAGCATAGTGCAATGCCAGACAGCGTGAAATAGACTCCCAATTTAACGGCGTATTATAAGATTCGAGTGCGGCATCAGCCGCTCCAACGATTTTGTTTCTTATAACACTAATGATATCAAAATATCTTGGAGTACCCTTTGAGGATTCATAGATACTCAAAACTCTTTCAACGCTCTTCTTCCAGGAGCTAAACTCCGCATTGTTACCCCGAGAATTCCCTAAGGCATCGGACAATATCAGGTACCTTGTTCAAATCTGTGAGATTCTCCCTATATTGTGCGTCTATACCCTGATCGATCCCTGAAATTTCCGCGCTTGGGTTCAATATATTCTCGACTAAACCTTTACATTGTTCCCTGCAAACCCTAGTTACCAGGTTAACAATGTTTGTTTCGAATTGAGCACTTTGGATCATTGGAGGATTAGGAATAAGAGGGTTAGGATTTGGGGTAGTTGGGATTGCGGGTCTAATTAAATTTTCAGGATTTGACATTTTGGAAAAAGATATAATTTAATCGATGGAATATTTAGAAAAAAATAGCGTGTTTTTATTTATTATGTAAAAAAAAAAATGAGTTTTTTATTGTATTATTATTTGGTATTAAAGGTAATATTAAAAATTATATCTTATTGGTAACTTACAATAAAAGTGTTGTTATAATTATCATCTTCTGTTGTTGTTGGTCTGTGGGTTGGTTGAATGATGTATTGTGGCTGCCTTGATGATGTTCGGTGTACGATTTATTTAACACATCCGTTGGCACTGATCCTGTCGTTAATATCGTTGTTATTATTGTAGTTTGTAGAGTGCTCCGTTTTAGTTTGGATAGTCACTTGTGTAAATTTATTAATTTAATTAGCTTTGTCTAAAATTGTTCACTTTTTATTAAGTTTGTAACTTTATTAATTTAAATAGCTTTGTCTATTATTTTTAATTAAGTGTTGTTTATTAACATTAAATAGTCACTTTTTATTAAGTTTTGTAACTTTATTAATTTAAATAGCTTTGTCTATTATTTTTTATTAATTGTTGTTTATTAACACTAAATAGTCACTTTCGAATTGTTCGCTTATTTTATTAAGTTTTGTTTTTTAGCATTTAAATATTTACTTATTGTTTTAGTTGGTTTTTTGTTTCTAATTGTTCACTTTTAAGTTTTTTGTTTTTATTAACACTATTTTTTATTGTTATCACTTCTTGAGGGACTTCTTATTTTGTATTAGGCGGTTGTCACTTCTTGAGGGACTTTATTCGATTTTTTTGTTTTTTACAAAGCGGTTGTCACTTCTTAAGGGATTTCCCGTCCTTTTTTCGTTGGGCGCCAGTTATTATTTTATTAGTTTAAAATAAAACACGTAACATTCGAGTACTTGACTACGACTAGTTTCTTTATTAAAAATTTTCGTAATTTAAAGTATTAAAATGCTTAATCGTAAAAATTTAAATATTACAGAATTGTGTAAATAAAATAACCCAAATTTAATTATTAATAATTATAAGTGCTTATGTTATGATAATACAAAAATTGTGTGTTGTAGCAAAACAAATTAAAGAATATTGCAACACAGTTAAATGAACTTTAATAAATCAAGCAATAAAGCAAATGCAGCAGATTGGCAAGAAATTAAAAGAAGGAGGGAATATTCATAATTAACTTGAAAACTAAATTTGTGTTAACTTGTATCAGGTGTTGGAATGTCTCTAGTAAGAGATTAAACCATGTTTGTTGGCGATTTTTTGCGATTTATAGAGAATTTTAAAGTTTAGTGAACGTCTAAAATATACTTTTCGATTGATTTTTTTTTTTTAATTCCAGAGACTTTTAGTTTTAAACTATATGAAAAATACACTTATATTGCACATAAAATTGAATGATTATGTAAGAATACATTATAATATAAAATGTAATGTGTTAAATATGGGAAAATTGGATAATTGTTAAATTCGTAGAATTCGCCATGAAATTAAAATAATGAAAACCAAATAATTTACTTTATTGGTTTGAAATTCTAAAATATGAGTGATACAAAGCACACGATTTCAATAAATTACTGTACTGTTTTTTTATTTAAATAATAAATGTAAATACAGTTTGTAAAATCTTTTGTGTGTAATAGATTTATAAAACTGCAAATAGTGGGTGGACCACGCCCCTTTTTGTTACAGTATAGAGTTAATTTTACAATGTACATAAGTCAAAAAATTAAATCTAGCCCAAGGTTGTCCAACACGCTTAAATATCTGTTATAAAAAAGTGGGCGTGCACCGCCCATCAATAATTATCTTCGAGGTTATTGTTTACAATTTTTTTTACAAAATGGTACACAAATAATATTTTTTTTTTACAAAATTTCATAAAAATTCTTCAAATTATTTAAGCAATTTCTTAATTAATTTCCCAAAAATGGGCGTGGCAATTGTTCGATTGTTCCAAATTTTGTTGTCAATATTAGTGATGTCCTACATTATTATCAAACCAAATTTTAAGCCAGGATCTTTGAAATTAGATTTTTGTGCACCTAGATTGGCCAAATGTCGCACTGTGCGCTGTGCAAAACTATTTTTAAATAAAAATTGTTGATATAGAACAAAACTTGACAACTTTTTTTTTTTTGTTAAAAAATGTTTTGAAAATGTCCAGCTTTTGTTTTTGAAAACTCCCCGCTTTTTTAATTCTAATGTCTAGCTGTTTGCGAATCTGGATATGGCAACCCTATACATAAGTCTAGTTCAATGAAGTTACTATCCAGTTCCTGTACTGATGTTCTATAAAATAAAAGTCCATTTTATAATTTTTGTATAGCAATCTTTAATACATATATTTCAATTTGGAGCATTTTCACCCACATATACGCAGATATATTTTTGTGGCTAAACCGAAATTTATGGAGATGTCTATACCCTCAGGCAAAAATCCATCTACCCATGAACAGTTCGTGCAAAATGTTATGTTGGAAAAACATTTAATTTATTCCAAAATAAGATTTTGTGTTAAAAATTTAGATTCTAAATATCATATCTAAAGTCTTTATGCAATTTGTAGTTTTGTACCTTATACTTATTTCATATGTAGGCATAATAATTTTAAACAACTTTTTCTTTTGTATTTGCCACCAAATGGCGGATAGCCAAGAAAATGGTGTGTTTTAATTGAAGGCTTGTCCAATATTAATAAAACATAAATAATTTGTAGGAAAGGCTGTTAACTAAAATAAAAATGTCACTTTTTCACTTTGTACCATATACTTTTTTCCTTGCATGTATGCTGTACAATATTACAAAACAAAAGCGAAAAACAGGAGATAAGTAACATAAATCGATAATGACATTTAACTAAATAAATCCATTAACCGTTATGTAAATATTCGTTAAAATTAAGAAGCAGTTGGAATATATAAATATTAAACTGGATGTATATCAAGTAAGTATATTTTTGACTTAATTAAAATTAATTATACGTCTTTTAGAAGAGAAGAGTTAAGAGTTTTTTAGTTTATATTTATTGTAGCTTTTCACTTAAAAATATAAACATTAATTATATATGTATGCTATATAAGGATTAAATGACCAAAAAAAAAAAAAAATATCTTAGAAATTTATATCGTCCATTCCGTAATAGATTAGCAAAAATTTGGCAAGATCTACCTTTTCAGTTTCTTCAAATTTTGTTAACTCAAAATTTTATTGCCGATTTTCAGTTTTTAAAAAATTCTATTCTAATTCTAGCAAACTATCAAAAGTAATGTTTCCGCAAGTAGATGAATTGCATTTGTATTACAAACACAATTTATAAATGCATTCTGCACCCAAAATAAAAGGTTCATCATTTCTATGAAAAACTAAATAAATGTACTGAAAAACTACATTGAGTTTCGTCCAATGTGCCACTTCATAAATAAAGGGGTCCGCCAAATAACTTTTTTTTTTTGAACTCCTGAACCAATTGGACTTTGTATGGCGTCATAGCAAGGTCTTTATGCAAAATTCGTCTCAATGATTTCTCCGAAATGTTCAATTGTTGAGAACGACGGTGAATTGATGTTGATGGCGCTTCACGCACACTTTCTGCCACAGCAGCAATATTCTCGGCTGTACGCACTGTTTTTGGCTTTTCACGCTTTGGTTTATCGATGAGGATGCCAGTTTCTTTCACTTTTTTCACAAGATAACGAACATACGAACCATATTCGTTCAGCGGAAGGATACAACTAATTATCTGTCAAATCAGACATGAGCTAAGTGCTTACCATTCACGAAATAAGCACTAGTCGAAAAAAAAACGTTAGATGGCGGACCCTTTATGATGAAACTGTTTCAATTTGAAGACAAACTTTATAATTTATAAATAAGAATAGTTTTCATAGCACTTCATGAAATGTTTCATAAATGGTAAAAAACGATTTATTAATATGATAAAGGAACTTCATAAATTTTTAGTTCCAGAGACTACAATTGGTTCCAATTAAATTAGTTTTCGCAACTCCAAAAATTTAATATGATATTAGATGTTATTTGCTGCTTTTCAAAAAGTTTGATCATTTTCATGATAGACAATACAATTGTTTCATTGGCATCACCCAAACTGTCTAAACAAATCATAAAAAGTAAAAATATAAAATATCAACGAAAACATTTCATACAAACTATGAATTTTATTCAAAAAACAAATAAAATTTTTATAACGTTTGTGCTAGAATTAATGAAAAACATTTCTTATATTTTATGAAATTTTCATTGGGTCAATGAAGCCTTTACTTAACGATGATTTTATGAAACACATTTCATTGATTCAATGAAACATTTCTTCGGGATCTTTTTATGAAAAAGATCATTGTATCAGTGAAGGAATTCGTTACTACTACGCACAAAATTCTATCGATGTATTCACTACAAACACCACTTAAAACACATACACCCATAGGAGCTGAAAGAGTTGTTAGAAAATAAGGATAAAACAAACCCAAAATAATTAGCTCAAAAATCTCTTAATAACTAATCATTACAAAGAAAAGGATGAATATATTTATAATGTAAACATGATCATTATTAAATACTTAACTACCGTCATTCTTATTTATTCTTCATGTCTGAATTGAAAACATGCCGAGTATTGGGTATATGCCGATCCTATTCTAGTTTACCCTATGCCCTTACTTAATATGTAGAAACACCCGTTGCAATGGTGCTGGACTGAGAAAACTATTTAATGCTTGTGATATAAGTCATAATATTAGTAATTGTATCTGCAATGTCATTTCTGTTAACAAAAATTTAAATTTGTCTTCAGCTGAAAAAAAAGTAAAACGATTTGGGAGAGACAGACAACAAGCGTTGGCAAATATAAAATATTTTGCCGCGTTGACGGACAGAATTTTAAGACTACGCGATAAAAAAAAAATTAATATGATGCAACACAGAAATGTATCAAATTTGTATAGTCGCCGTGCTCAGGAGCTTGGTCTTCAAAGAACAAATTTGGTCACCATTTTGCACAAGGATTTGCATTTGTTTCCATTTAAGATTAATTTGACACAAGAGCTTCTTCCACAAGAACATTTACGCCGCAGTACATATGCCAATAGGATGTTACAGCTCGCCCATGATAACCCCGATTTTTATGAAAAATCATAATGAGTGACGAGGCACATTTTCATATGAATGGATATGTGAATAAACAGAATAATCGGTTCTGGGCAATGGAAAACCCTCAAATTATTTATCAGTCACCTTTGCATCCATTAAAAATGATAGTCTGGTGCGCAATTTCGTCAGGAGGAATCATTAGACCTTACTTCTTTGAAAATTAAAACGGCGCACGGTAACTGTGAATGAGGAGCAATATCGTGATATGATTGAAAACTGTTTAACGCCACAACTGCATGCTTTGGGTTTGATTAACATGTGGTATCAACAAGACGATGCCAATTCGCATACAGTCAGGATTACAGTGGAATTACTGTGAGACCTCTTTCCACAACAAGTTAATTCAAGAAATGGTGATGTTGATTGGCCTCCACGGTCGCTTGATTTGACTGCTCCGGAATCGTTTTTGTGGGGATATCTGAAAAGCAAGATTTATGCAAACAAACCAGAAACACTTGAGCAACTCAAACAAAATATTCGTGATAAAATTAATGAAATACCGCGTAAAATGTGTGAGAATGTAATAAAAAATGTACGCAAAAGGGCTCGCATTTGTGAGGCTAACAGAGGCGGACATTTATCTGATATTGTATTCCATACATAATTGCCGACATTAAATAAAACATTTATTAATATTAGATCCATTCTCTTTCAGTTAATCAAAAATTATAAACAAACAAAGTAGTATACCTTCCCGGCGGACACCCTGTATAATCTAAAAAATATAAAGATTGATATTCATATTGCCTATATTTGGAACACAAATATTTTTGGTACTGTTTTTTGTAAGAAAATTTATCAAGAAACACATTTTTGCGCTAGTTTTAAATATTTATGCACTGCGTAGTATATCAATGAAAAGCTTTTAAAAACAATATAATTTGATGTAAAAATAAATTTAACGCTTCATATAAATTAAAATTATTCAATTAAGTTTTATGGAAAAACCCTAATTTTCACACTTTTGTATGAAAAAATGTCTCAAATTAACAGAAAGAAGTTAAAAATTTTATTATTCTAAAATACTCATAAAAATATGAAGTTTTATATGTATATGCCTATATTTTGTACGCAAATCTCTCAAAAAACAATAAAAATACGTGTTCACTTAAACTTGATAATAATTTACATATGAGTCATTTCATGTCAGACCGTACGATTTTTGCTAAAAATTGACTTTGATGTCTCCGATGTCTTTCAAAATTTTAGTACGTGTTCTTCATTAACAAATATTTTACACGTGTTTCCAGAAAAAAAATTAAACATTTTTTTTTTCAGAAAGTTATGTGCATTTAAAAATAGTCAAATAATATTTTTCTAAAACTAGTGAATGTATTTTAAAGTTTAATACCATATTTTAAAGGTATTTAAACCTTTTTTTTTAAATTATTATTTTTTTTTTAAATTTATGTTTTTGTTTTTAAAATTAGTTTTTTTTAATTAATTTCTGTTTTTTTTCAAGCTTGTTAATGAAAATGTTAATGCATGCATGGATGCAAAAATATACGCTAACAAAATCATATTGTTCTTGAGCATTATTTGTTTTGCTTTTTCTATGTGCAGTTAGACGTTTTTTGTATGTTTACTTGAAAATGTAATTTTTCGTGGTACTGTAATGGAAAAAAATCGGGAAAAACTTTACTCGCAAGAACTTGTCCATAAAAAGTCAACAGTTATTTAAAAGTTTAATCTGTAAAGTTGTTTCAATGGAATATACAGTTAAATTACCAAAGAAATATATTTTTTAACTTTCTGTCTGTTATTCAATAAACAAAAAGAACAAAAAAACGGACTTTGGTAATAGTTTAAATATTTAGTTAAAATTTTCTATTTAAAACAAAAAGTTGTTATACTATATTGAGTATTGAAATAAACGAAACAATCTATTGTTTTTATGGATTTTGTCAGTTAATTTTTTAACAGTTGAAAATAAACTAAAAAAATACAATTGTTTTAAACGAAAAGTAAGTTGTCCTGTTTTTAACTGATTTTCAGTTAATTTAATGTGTATATTCAATAGTCTTTACGGAAAAAATATTGTGAGTGTAGAATCCATTCGACTTCCATTCTGAAATTTACAGGGAATATTAAGGTTATATTGAGCTTAAAGAAAATATTTTTTTGCAGATTTTTCGACTTGTTTGAAGATGGTGGTAAACAGAAATTAAATAAAATTAAATAAAAATAAAAAATAAATAAAAAAAAATTAATAATTTTTATAAAGAAGGTTCAAATACCTTTAAATTAAGGTATTTAGCTTTAAAATCCATTCACTAGTTTTGGAATAACATCAGTTTAAAAGTTGTCATGTTGGATGACTTTTCACGATTTTGACGATTTTCAAATGCCCATAATATTTTCAAAAAAAATTTTTAATTTTTTCTGGAAACACGGATACAATAGTTTTTAATATTTAAAACTTCTGCCAAATTTTAAGCAAATCGGAAGAGGTGTTGTAAAAAAGTTGTTCGGTCTGACATGGAATGACTCATATATAAATTTGGTCGTAATACTAGTATACATCTTTAATTAATTAAAGCATTTAAAAATTAGTACATTTTTTTACAATAAGAACGAGTGGTGAATTTGCTAGGTATATTTAAAGTAAATAAAAGAAATACTAAGGGCCATTATTACAACTTGCCAATAGCTAAAGTTCGGATGTTATCTGACAGATTATTAGTTTTTCGTTATTATAAGTATACTTTAAGCTAAAAGTGACCGTTAAGCTAAAGTGAAGATATTGTTGCCTTTAACTTTACACGTAAGGTTTATGTGTTTAAAGTTACCACATTTTCTGCTCTATAAAGAAAAAGAAGAAAATACCGAATTTCACAACCGAATTTCACAAATTATTGTTTGTTTGTAAACAAATAAATAAAAGTACGTTGCCACTACGTATTTTTATAAACCAATTCATAAACCAATAATCGGTTTTTAGTTTGGTGCTGCCACATTATCAAAAATATTAATTTTATTTTATTGGGAAGTTGTAATAACGAAAAACATTATAGCTCACTTTATTTCTCATTTTAGCTAAAGTTATTTTTACTAACATTTACTTTAAAGGCAAGTTGTAATAACGACCCTAAAAGTACTTATAGAAAAAGTTACACCGTTTTGAAATTTTCT